>CAJHQQ010004272.1:0-30505 GCA_905132885.1 Moricandia moricandioides
TTGTGCTTCTTCTGCTGGGTTTTCTTCTAAGACCTGAGATACTGAAACAAGACTACTCGGTTGCATCGGTTCAAAACAAGTTAGTTTATCAGAAGCACTACTGATAACAAGTTCAGTTTGAGAAGAGAAAAGAGAAAACTCGTTTTCTGTCTAAGGTTCTTCACTTACCTTAGATGGCTCTGTTTTTAGCTTTTGGATAGCTGATACCTTCTTAGAACACAGTGGCTAACTGAGTCTTGAGAGAGGACGTGAGTCTGGCCTTCTTTGCTTATGTGACTGAGACTTTCTTGGGTGATCATGATCATGGAGAGTTCTTGTCTCTTCTTTTGCCTGTCTCAGTTGTTTTCTACTGTAGTTATCAGAAACAAAGTGTTTCTTCATGAAGTGTACTCAAACCAGGATGCAACTTGTGCTTCTCCTGTTCTTCTTCTGGTAGTAACAAGCTGATCCCACCATTGAATGGCATCACCACATAACTCTGTTGTAGCCAATCTAACCTTCTTTCTTTCTGAGTAGTTTTGGCGATCAAAAACAAGTTCCATTTGCTGTTCCCACTCCAAGTATCCATCAGGGTCGTTTCTGCCACAGAAAGATGGTATCCTGCTCTTCCTTTTGATCTTAGCATCTGTAACGCCCCGACTGCCCACGGCTAATGGGCCACCCACGCCCGCTCTCTCGGCCCGTGGGCCCCATCCCGTTCCAACAGTCGGTGCGTTAATTTTTCAAGGCTTGAAATCATCATTTACTGACCCTGCAATCACCACCCGACCTTTGCCCGTGCTTTGGCCTCACTCACACGGTATCGCAAATCACTTCCCGATAGGTCACCCATCCTTTCACTACTCCAGCATGAGCACGCTTAACCCTGGAGTTCTAAACGGATGTGTGACGGAAAAGGTAAGTGCACTTTGGTGATATAGGTAGCCAAATCAATTCTCTTAAGCCTTTCCACATATCACAACTCGGGATGTTACAATTCACCCCCTCTCAAAGAACGCAATGCCCTCGTTGCACCCCTGACAGGTCTCAAGACGCCTCTCAGGTCAGAACTGAGATGGCTAACCTGGTTCTGAAACCACTTGTAACGCCCCGACCGCCCACGGCTAATGGGCCACCCACGCCCGCTCTCTCGGCCCGTGGGCCCCATCCTGTTCCAACAGTCGGTGCGTTAATTTTTCAAGGCTCGAAATCATCGTTTACTGACCCTGCAATCACCACCCGACCTTTCCCCGTGCTTTGGCCTCACTCACACGGTATCGAAAATCACTTCCCGATAGGTCACCCATCCTTTCACTACTCCAGCATGAGCACGCTTAACCCTGGAGTTCTAAACGGATGTGTGACGGAAAAGGTAAGTGCACTTTGGTGATATAGGTAGCCAAATCAATTCTCTTAAGCCTTTCCACATATCACAACTCGGGATGTTACTTTTTTCTGACAGCCCTCCCCGTGGGACCCAGCTGGCGCTGCAGCGCATCGACCCTAACCCCTCCCCTGTGATACAACCTGCCCGAAATCACCTCTAGGCCTCGGCTCACAGGTGGGTTATTGGTGCGCTTGGCGCTACTCGAACCCAAGACCTCACCCTTTAACAACACTCCTACAGGTGGGTTATTGGTGCAGTTCAATTGGTGACAGCTTCTCTGTAGGAGTGCTGTTAAAGGGTGAGGTCTTGGGTTCGAGTAGCGCCAAGCGCACCAATAACCCACCTGTGAGCCGAGGCCTAGGGGTGATTTCGGGCAGGTTGTATCACAGGGGAGGGGTTAGGGTCGATGCGCTGCAGCGCCAGCTGGGTCCCACGGGGAGGGCTGTCACAGCATCCTTTTGAACCTGAGAAACTTTACCAAAGAAATCATCAGCATGATTCTGTGGAAATAAATCAGTCTTTTTCATTCTTTTCATTATCTCAGACATCATTGCTTCCATCTGCAATTTATTCAATGTCACAGTTGGTTCCTCCTTTCTTTTACTGACATCTCCAGCCATGGTTTCCTGTTAAGAAACTCAACAAGAAAATTAACACAATAACAGATAGCCAAAGCCTCACTTCTCTCTTGTGTTTCTCTCAAGTTTTTCTGTAATTTTTGTTTTCTGTGAATCCAGTAGCTCAGCAACAAATAAAGATCAAACTTCAGAGAACAAACCCCAACCCCAAAACAGAAGGAAAAGATAGACAGATTGCAAGATTTTTGTTTGCAAGAGCCTTTACCACCAGGGCTGGATTTCTCCTCAGCCATGCTGGATTTCTCCTCAGCCAAGTTGTATTTCTCTTCAACTTTTCTTTTGATTTTTTTTTTTAAAAATCTGGTTGGCCCTCTTGCAGATTTAACAGATAGAAAGATAAGAGATTTCTTGAAAAATTACAGAGAAAATTGCAGAGAATAGAAAACAGATTCCCAAAACAAAAAGAAGTGGAAAAGTTTTAGAATCAAACCCCAGATCAAGAGCCTTCAAATCTGCTCTGATACCAAATGATGAACCCCTGGTGAGGAGATCCTTTTGTCCCTGATACTTTTGAAGGAAGATCTGATGGTTTTGAGAGAGATCTGGGTTGGTTTTGATGATGATGGATGGATTGGTTGGATGATCTTCAAAAATGATCTATGAACTGATCAGATCTTGTGTAGATGTGTCCTTGTTCAAGAGAATGAACTTTGTTTTCGATCAAAGACATGTTTTGCTTGCAGAGAATGAACTCCTAGCAATCAGTGTTTATGGATGAACAAGGGATTCACAAATTTAGACAGCATTTTGATAAAAAGGTGAATGCCTATTATTCTGGTCATGCCTACACTTATATAGGTTACAAAAGATGTGGAAACCAAAAGACAAGTGCAGAAAACAAGAAACTTAGAAACTAGGAATGTAGACTTGATTTTTGACCAGAATAAGGTTTTTGTTGAATGTCTCTTTGCCTGACCATGACCTTGACTTCCTTGCTGACTCCCTCTTGGTATTCTTGGTGAGAATGGGCTTGAAATGGACTGAACAAAGGGCTGGTCGAATTTGGCTTGAAACAAACCCATAATGAATTTGTTATGAACTCTCCATGGGCTGCAATACTTTTTCTTGGGAAACTTGACCCAAAACACATCCAATGGTTTCTTGGATTTGAATTTCGTGGCTGATTCATCAGAAAGGATAATGGATCCTTAACTTTGGGTTTGAACTTCTTTTGGGCTGAGAGAAACAAATCTGATCCATCTTCTTTTTTTGGGCCAAAAATCACTTGTCCAGCTAGGTCCATGGCAGCTGCAGTGTCACTCTCATTCATCTCAGCTCGTCCTTCTGTAGTGTCACTCAGCTGGTTCGGATCCAAGTTGAGCTCATTCATCTCATTCTGCTCTATGGTAGTGTCACTTAGCTCATCCAGCTCATTTATCTCAATCACCCTCACATCAGCTGGTGTTAGCTCAGTATGCTCGCTTTTCTTCCATCCTGGTTTGTCCTTTGTTTGATGATCATCTGGCTTGGCCATGGTTACATCAGAATGAATCATGATGTAAGAAGCTTAAACTGGACTCATAAATCAGTGTAGAATCACCCTGAAGTTGAATCAAGATTATAGGAGTTATGATGAAGAAGTTATCCCACTTTTAACCGAAGTGGTTCCAGTTTGCCATGTTTGGAGAGTTTGCAATTTCTTCTTGATTCTAATCAAACAAGAATGAATAAAGATGTAAGAATATTGATTTGGACTCATAAATCAGTGGCTAATCACCCTGATTTGGACTCATAAATCAGTGTAGAATCACCCTGAAGTTGAATCAAGATCATAGGAGTTATGATGAAGAAGTTATCCCACTTTTAACCGAAGTAATTCCAGTTTGCCCTGTTTGGAGAGTGTAAGAAAATGAAGAACAGAGTGAAGAAAAAGAGAGAAAGAGAGTAAACTCGAGAGAGAGAAAGAGAGAGAGAGAGGGAGACTCGAAACTAAGAGAGAGAGTTCATTCACTTCTGGTATAGCAAGGTAGAATGATCTTCTGTTCCACAGCTTGCCTTACTTTATGACAATCCACTTCAATATGCTTTGTTCTTTCATGGAACACCGAGTTTGATGCTATGTGTATGGCAGCCTGATTATCACAATGCATAGTGATAGGACTAGTGGTTTCAATGCCCAAGTCTAGGTGTAGATTCCTGATCCAAATGAGCTCACTTGTCAGCTTCCTCATTGCCTTATATTCTGCCTCAGCACTTGAACATGACACCACCTTTTGCTTCTTGCTCTTCCAAGTTACTAAGTTGCCTCCAATGAATGTGCAATAGCCTGATGTGGACCTCCTGTCTATTCTATCACCAGCCCAATCAGCATCACAGTAGCCTACAATCTCTGTGCTCTTGTTGCATCCCATCCAGACTCCTTGACCCGGAGCTTCTCTCAAGTACCTTAAGACCCTATCCACCATGTTCCAATGATGAATCTTAGGAGCTTGCATATGTTGACTGATCTGGTTAACCGCAAAGTAGATATCTGGCCGTGTGATGGTAAGATAAATCAGCTTCCCAACCATTCTGGCTCATCTTCAAACTCCCCCTCACGCAAGACTTTTTATCCATCTTCCAGTGGAGTTTTGGCTATTCTTCCTCCAAGAGTGCCTGCCTCATTCAACAGATCAAGTGTGTACTTCCTTTGGGATAAATGGAGCCCCTCTTTAGAGCGGCATATCTCAATCCCTAGGAAGTACTTTAACTCTCCCAAATCTTTGATATCAAATGTAGATTTAAGGAAAGACTTAGTAGATATGATATCTTCCTTGTTGTTTCCAGTGATGATTATATCATCAACATAGATGAGGATAACCACAATCCCTTCTTTGAAAGAATGAGAGATTTAGAAGAGAGTTTATTGCTGGAGAATGAAGAACATGAAGAACAAGAGAGAGAGAGAGAGAGAGAGAGAGAGAGAGAGAGAGAGAGAGAGAGAGAGAGAGAGAGAGAGAGATTTCGAATTTAGAGAGTGAGAAGGAGAGAAAAATGTTTTCCTTAATTTATTTCTGGTTGCATACAATTAAATTTAAAGACAGAGAAGAAAGAGAGAGGGAATCAACAGCACACTGGATAAAAGACTACACTGGATAATAGACAGTATTCTGACTGGATAAAAGGCTGTATTCTGTCCCAACAGCTCTTTTGGCAGTAGATCTGGATTTGAATTCAAACTTGACTATGACAGCTGGTTAACTCAACCCCACTTATCTTCCCAAGCTTCTTTAGGTTAAGATAGGCGACTCTGCCTTCCTTATAATACCTTATACGTTTTTATAAGGTTACTTTATAAGTCTGTGCAGACCAAGTGACTTTGAAACCATCCGGATGACTCCTTTTCCTTCTTCTCTTTACTTGTGAATGATCACACCTCCTTTTATTGCTTCTTGTCAACACTCCCCCTCAAGCTTGACCATAGAGTTTGGTCAAGTTTGGAAACCATGAAGCATTCCCTCATTATAACCTTTACTTGGAAAAACCCCTTGGGATAAAAACCAAGCAAAGGAAAAAGAGTAGAACCCTTCATGGCAAGAGGATCAGTGACAAGAGAGATCTATGAGTCCAAGCTTGGGATGAATGGACTCACAAACCTTTCTGCTAGCTGCCTTGGTGAATATGTCAGCTAGTTGATCTTCACTTCTTGTGTAGCATGGAAGAATCACTTGCTGCTCCACTGCTTGTCTCACCTTGTGGCAGTCTACTTCTATATGTTTTGTCCTCTCATGAAAGATTGAATTGGATGTAATGTGTATTGCAGTCTGGTTGTCACAATGCATAGTCACTAGTGAGGTTTCTCATTGACCTATATATTGATCTAAAACAATAAAGAAGACATAGAGCAACTGAAGGAGATCAAGAGAGTGATCCTGAAGCATCCAAGACAAGATAGTCCGTACAAGGTGTACGGATGATCTCTAGACCTAACCCTACCTTAGAGTGCAAGGCAAGCAAGATATCTGTCTAAGGAATATTCTGGAGACTCTCCTAAAGCTCTGGATAATTTAAATAAGGCTTAGAGAGCCGTTGGAGACAAGAGGGAAAAGAAGACAAGGGAAACTCACATGTCTGGTTAAGGAGAGAGAAGCAGACGAGATGTCACTCTCACCTCCTCTGGCCGAACCATTTTGTCCCTACTCTCCTCCCATTTGTTTATTGTTTCTTATGTCTGGATGTAGCTCTATTTAATAAACCCTAAGTGTCTAAATGAAGTAAGGAGACAGAACTCCTCTTTTCTCTGCCTACTCTCTCTCTCGAGAAACCCTATTCTCTCTCTCTCTCTCTTACACAAACAAATTAAACTTCATCTCTTTCCTCTATTCTTGGTGTTCTTCACCTTGTTCTTCATAAAACTTACATGGTATCAGAGCTTGAAAGCTCCTAAACCTAGTTTTTCTTCCGCAAATCTATTCTACTCTTCATTCTCTTTCTTTCTATCGGTTTAGTTTCTCATAATCTCTTGGATACACCCTATTACCCACTGGTCCATAGCTACTCGAAATGGAGCAAAACAAGGCAGTGGTGATTCCAGTTACTCTTAAAGGGGTAAACTACCTTCTATGGTCAAGATTGATCAAGAATGCCCTTGGTGGAAGAGGTTTATGGTCTCATATCACTTCAAATGAGCCGCCAAAACAAACCAGCCAAGGAGAAGATGGAAGGGAGATTGTTGTGGTGGATGAAGCCAAATGGAGTCAAGAGGACCTCATGGTGCTGTCTATCATTCAGAGCTCCCTTGATAGCTCCATAATGGAGGCCTACTCCTACTGTGAAACCGCAAAGGAGCTGTGGGACACACTACAAAAGGTTTATGGTAACATATCCAACCTCAGTAGGGTCTTTGAAGTGAAGAAAGCTATCAACTGCTTGAACCAGGAAGACATGGACTTTAACCAACACTTTGGTAAGTTCAGAGCACTCTGGGCAGAGCTGGAGATGTTAAGACCAAGCCCCACGGATCCTACCATCCTGAATGAGAGGCGTGAGCAAGACAAAGTGTTTGGTCTACTTCTCACTCTAAACCCAGGCTACAACGACCTCATTAAACACATGTTGAGGGCAGATAAGTTACCTACTCTTGAAGAAGTGTGTGCTCAAATTCAAAAGGAGCAAGGCTCAGTGGATCTCTTTGGTGGAAAAGGTGACTTGAACATGGCTCACAAGGCTGTAGTCTCTGCCAATAAAGCCTTTTTCAAACCAGAAAACAGGCGAGTCATGTGTGAGCACTGCAAGAAGAGTGGTCACATGAAGAACCAGTGCTGGATTCTTCACCAACATCTCAGGCCCCCATCAAGATTTAACCAAGGAAGGGCCAATGAAGCTGCTCAGCAAACTTCACAGCCTATGCGTCCAAATGGTGAGGGAAGAGCTCTGGTTTCTACCACCTATGCAGTTGGAGCTACATCTCAACCTCCCTCTGATGATGCATTCATCCGCAAGTCAGACATTGAAGCCCTTATCAAGGCTCTCAATGCAAACTCTGGTAACATTAGTAGTAATGTTTCAAATGCATCATTGAGTTCAAAACCATTGATTATTGATTCAGGAGCATCTCATCACATGATTAGGGATTCTAGTCTTATTAGTAATATTGAACCTGCTCTAGGAAGTGTAGTGATTGCTAATGGTGATAGAGTTCCTATTAAGGGCATAGGAAACTTGAAACTATTTGATAAGGAGTCAAAGGCATTCTATATGCCTACATTTGCATCCAACTTACTTTCGGTTAAAAAGGCTGCTACTGATCTTAATTGCAATGTTATTTTTAGTCCTAATGATGTCCATTTTCAGGATATTGAGACTAATAAGATGCTTGGAAAAGGTGTGAGCAAGGAAGGATTGTATTTGCTTGAAGACACCAAACTTAGTTCTGATTCTTCTTATGCTTTTAGTTCCATTCCTGTTTTAGCTTCTAATGTAGTATGGCATGCTAGATTAGGCCATCCTCACTCTCGTGCTTTAGGTTTAATGTTGCCTAATCTTTCCTTTAAAACTGATAGCTGTGAAGCTTGTATCCTTGGCAAACATTGCAAGTCTGTTTTCACTAAATCAACCACTATCTATGAGCACTGCTTTGATTTAGTTCACTCTGATGTTTGGACAGCTCCTTGTGTCTCTAGGGAAAACCACAAGTACTTTGTTACCTTTATAGATGAAAAATCAAAGTACACTTGGCTGACCTTAATTCAATCTAAAGATAGGGTGTTAGAAGCTTTTATAAATTTTCAAAGCTATGTTACTAATCACTTCAATGCCAAGATTAAAATCTTTAGGTCAGACAATGGTGGGGAGTACACAAGCCATGCTTTCAAAAACCATCTATCCAAACATGGGATCATTCACCAAACAAGCTGCCCATACACACCTCAACAAAATGGAGTGGCTGAGAGAAAGAATCGACATCTTATGGAAGTGGCTAGAAGCATGATGTTCCACACGAATGTTCCAAAAATATTTTGGGGTGATGCTGTGGTGTCAGCATGCTATCTGATCAATAGAATACCTACAAGAGTTCTCCATTGATGCGTCCCTAGGATGCTCTCTGGTTGATGGGAATGGATAGATCTTGCAAGAACGAATCAGTGACTCAAGTTCTTCAAGGCTTGTGGATTGAATGGTGACACAAGAGGGATGGAAGATCTCTTGATACTCCTAGATGAACAAATCGGATATGACACACCAATTTAGACACCCTTAGGTCTCTGGATACTACACACCAGAACTCGACACACTTTCTAGAGAGAGAGCCGTCAAGGAGAAAGATAACTTGTGATTAAAAGATGGATGAGTACAATAGGGTTTAGAGACCCATTTAAATAAGGAGAAACCAGAGAACATGCTCTCTAGGGTTTCGGACATATGCAAGAAAGGAAACTATAGTTTAAGTTTAACATAAGCTTTAATATGAAATGAAAATGTAAACTTCTTTAGCCTTGGACCGAGATAGGGCCTAAGTGATGTGAAGACAAGTTGTGGCCTCGTTAAAAACCTTCCTCCGGAAAACCTCATGGGACAAAACCAAAAGCAAGGAAAAGAGCACGCACCCCATGTCTTGCCTAGACACTAACTCAGCTTGATGTAGAGATGGCTTGAATGGTGATCAAGACATCTCGGATCAGACCTTGTCCAAGACTTTCTTGTTGTGGATGTGAAGTGAGTAATCCAACAACATTCTCTTTAAGCTTCTTGACTCTGGAACGAGTCATGGGACCTTCAGGAATGGCTAGAGCATCATCACCAGGTTGCTGGTGCAATGTGGCTTCATGTGGCTCATCTAGACTCTCCTTGTTCTCCTTAGTGATCCGGTCCATGATCACATCATCCCCTCCCTCTTGAAAAGGATTTGTCCTCAAATCAGGTTCATCTACAGCAAAAGGAGCCAAGTCAGTGACATTGAAGCTATTTGATACATCATACTTACCTTGGAGATCAACTTTGTAGGCATTGTCATTGATCTTGTGGATGATCTCGAAGGGTCCATCAACCCTTGGCATCAGCTTGGACTTCCTCTCGTTGGGGAACCTATCCTTCCTCAGGTGCAACCAAACTTGGTCACCAACTTCAAAAGATCTCACACGTCTCCCCTTGTTAGCTTGCTTCTCATAAAGCTTGGTTTTATGCTCAATGTTTTGTCTAGCCTTCTCATGGATCCGTTGGACTGTCTCTGCTTTCTTCTTGCCATCTAGACTGATCCTTTCCTGTTCTAGTCCCTGGGATTGGACTTGGGACTTGGCATGCTTGCAAGTAGCACACCTCCCACAGATTCTTTCCACATCTCTCTTCATGTGAGGCCAATAGAAGTGATCCTGCAAAACTTTTAAGGTCTTGGCAATCCCAAAGTGTCCCATTAGACTTCCCCCATGGGATTCCCTGACAAAAAAGATCTCTCAAAGAGCAGTTAGGCACACACAATCTATTGTCATAAAACAAGAAGCCTTCTTGTCTAAAGTAATGCCCTGCAGCAAACTTTGCACAAGAAGCATAGGCTTCCTTGAAATCATGGTCAGTTTCATACATATCATTTATCTGCTCAAACCTAAGCAACTTAGCATCTAGGGTGGTCAAGAGAACATACCTCCGAGATAGTGCATCAGCAACTACGTTCTCCTTATCTTGTTTATATTTGATCACGTATGGAAAGGTCTCAATGAACTCAACCCACCTTGCGTGTCTCTTGCTAAGCTTACTCTGCCCTTTTAGATACTTTAGGGACTCATGATCAGTGTGTATGACAAACTCCTTGGGCCACAAGTAGTGTTGCCACGTTTGTAATGCCCTCACCAAGGCATATAGTTCTTTGTCATAGGTTGCATAGTTGAGAGTGGCTCCTCCAAGCTTCTCACTGAAGTAGGCTATAGGTTTCCTACCCTGCATCAACACAGCACCAATTCCAATTCCTGAGGCATCACATTCTATTTCAAATGTTTTAGTAAAATCAGGAAGCATAAGGAGAGGTGATTGAGTAAGCTTCTCTTTTAGGCTCTGGAAAGCCTTCTCTTGTGCTTCTCCCCACTTGAATCCAACATCTTTCTTTATCACTTCAGTCAAGGGAGCTGCAATGGTGCTAAAGTCTCTCACAAATCGCCTATAGAACCCAGCAAGCCCATGGAAACTCCTCACTTCTCCTACTGTGGTTGGACTCGGCCAGTCTTTGATGGCTTTGATCTTCTCCTCATCGACCTTAACTCCATCTGCACTCACAACAAAGCCTAGGAAAACCAAGTTATCCGTGCAAAAGGTGCACTTCTTCAAGTTGGCATAAAGCTTTTCATTCCTTAAAACATTCAGGACAGCCCTAAGATGATCTAGATGTTCTTCTAAGTTCTTGCTATATACTAAGATGTCATCAAAGTATACTACAACAGAAATGCCTATGAATGATCTAAGAACATGATTCATTAACCTCATGAATGTACTAGGTGCATTGGTTAATCCAAATGGCATAACTAACCACTCATATAGTCCATGTTTAGTTTTGAATGCAGTCTTCCATTCATCTCCCTCTTTCAGCCTAATCTGATGATAACCACTTTTTAAATCTATCTTAGAAAAGATGCAAGAACCATGTAATTCATCAAGCATATCATCAAGTCTAAGGATAGGGTGGCGATGCTTCACTGTGATGTTGTTGATTGATCTACAATCAACACACATACCCCATGTACCATCTTTCTTAGGCACTAGGAGCACTGGTACAGCACATGGGCTCAAACTCTCTCGGATATAGCCCTTCTCCATGAGCTCCTCTACTTGTCTTTGCAACTCCTTGGTCTCAACCGGGTTGGTTCTGTATGCTGGACGGTTTGGAAGTGTAGATCCTGGAACAAAGTCTATCTGGTGCACAATCCCTCTCATAGGTGGTAAACCAATGGGATTGTCTTCTGGAAATACATCTTGAAACTCCTGCAAAAGAGAAACCATTTCACTCGGATACACCGGTGTAGAATCTGTTAAGTTCAAAAGAGTTTCTTTAAATTCAAGTAAGATAGCAGATTGTTTAGAGTGGAGAGTTCTTTTGATATCACCCATGTTAGCATAGAAGTTTGGCTGCTTAGTTCCAGCCGGTTTTAGATCAATCTCCTTCTTCCTTTGGAGTTGAATCTGATGTTGTTGTACTTCCTTGGGTGTCAAGGGAACCAGGGTGGTCTTGCGTCCCTTGAACTCAAAGGAGTGCTTGTTGGTGAAGCCATCATGGATAACTCGGCGATCAGATTGCCAAGGTCTTCCAAGAAGTATGTGACCAGCTTCCATAGGCAACACATCACACAAGACTTCATCTTCATATCTCCCAATGGCTAAGGGAATAAGGACTTGACTTTAAACCTTCATGGTGCCTTCTTCATTCAGCCATTGTAACCGGTAAGGTTTGGGATGTTTCTGAACCTTCAATCCCAACTTCTTGACCATGGTTTCACTCGCAGCATTCACACAACTACCTCCATCAACAATGAGGCTGCACACCTTTCCTTGGACCACGCACCGGGTGTAGAAGAGGTTCTCACGTTGCTCTAGCTCCTCAGCCTTCTTGGTCAGACTCGGTGTTGTCATCTTCTGAGGCATATTCTCCATCTTCCAGCAAGATCATGACTCTCTTGTTGGTACATTCATTGGCATAATGACCTCTTCCTTGGCACTTGAAACACTTGACATCACGGGCTCTGGAACTAGAAGCCTCAACCTTGCCTTTGCCCTTGTCAAGAGCACTGCTTGGTTTGGTCTCTTCTCTTGGATAGGACTTGTGATCCATTTGGAACGGTTTAGACTCTTTAGGATAAGGTGACTTCTCTTCCTTGGTGTTGTGTAACCGGTTAGAACCATAGTGGTTGCGTGAATGTCCCTTCCTCTTGAGCTGTTGCTCCACAAGAATAGCCTTGTGTAGCATCTCTTCAAGCTCCACATAATGTTGCATCTCAACATTGTCTTGTATTTCTCTGTTTAAACCACATAGGAACCTTGACATGGTTGCTTCTCTATCTTCTGATATGCTAGCCCTTAGCATGAGTAACTCCATCTCCTGGTAATACTCCTCCACTGATCTTGATCCTTGGGTAAGTTTCCTGAGCCGGTGGTGCAAGTCTTTGTGGTAATGGCTTGGAACAAACCTCTTGCGCATGATAGACTTCATCTCGGTCCAAGTCTCAACTGGTTCCTCTCCATTCCTCCTACGAGTTGTGATGTACTGATCCCACCAACTTAGAGCATAGTCATAGAACTCAGTGGCAGCAATCTGAATCTTCTTGTGGTTTGTGTACTGCTTACACTGAAAGACTAACTCAATCTTCTTCTCCCACTCAAAGTAGGCATCCGGATCAGCTTTAAAAGTTTTCAGAGCTCAGGTTGTGTGAATGATGAACTCGCCCTTAAGGGCCAGAGATGAGATCTTGTCTTGAGAAAACAATGGGTGAGAATGAGAGAGACTTATGAAGGGATGAGAATGGCGAGATAGAATAAGAGAATAGGAGATTAAGAGACTGAAGATTAAATAACTAGAGACTAAGAAACAGAGACTAAGAGATTTATGTAACCAGATTGAAGTAACCAAGTTTATGAAGTGGAGAGGGAAAACCCCAACTCCCTTAATGTTTATTTTCGACCATACAAGGAATATATAGAGAAGGATCAGATACAAGGGTTTACTAATCACTATTCTAAGCATGTGAAGTCAAAAGGTGGAGGAGCCTGTTTTTGAAATACTTGGACCAGAACTGTCACATGTGTGAGGCATCTTGGCATCTTGGACAAGATGCTTTCTCCTTTCCAGCCTTGGACAGGCTGTCAGATAAGGCTCTCTTCTTCCCTCAACGGTCAGAAGATAACAAGATTAGTCTCCCACTTGCTTGGTCCGCAAGGTATCACCTTCACTTGGTTTCACTTGTCTTTGTGGTAAATGTTCCATTTACCATTTTTACCACAGTAACAATATTTTTACTGTCCAAATCCAAACTCTCCCAATGCCTTCACTTCTCCATTGTAAACCCTTCTTGAACCTCAACATAGCTTCTCATAAGCTTCTGGATACTCCTTAGGTCTTGGTAAGACTTCTCTAGGAGTTTCACCCTATATTTGCTCATAACCATAAGTGACCTCTTTTATCACTTAGGTTTAACACTCCCCCTCAAGCTTGACTCTCTAGATCCTGAGTCAAGCTTGGAACCGTGAAGGAACTCCCTCATTAAAAACCTTACACAGAAAACCCTCCTTAGGGATAAAACCATGCAAGGAAAAGAGTAGAGTATTCACGGCCTAGGGATTGGCCATTGAGTTCTTGTGTCTAAAACCATTGTGGTTGGACACAAGGAACTCAGGATCAAGGCCTAATAAGGTATAGCAAGTATGAATCACCATAACTTGCTATCCTTGAGCACAAGAGACAAAGCTGGACTTCTTTGGGACTGGTTTGGGTCTCACCCTCTCAACTGACTTCAAAGGCCACCTTAGGAAAGCAAAACGACCAGACTTCTTCTCTTGAACCACCAGCAACACTTCTTGAGCTTTTAGAACTCGGCTTGACCTCTTCATATCACCATAAATCCGGTTTGGGTCTCCCCCTCTCAACTGACTTCTTTGGAACTCTTGGCTTTATCTCCTTTGTCCTCATCAGTTGCTGGCTTCCTTAAATTTCATCAACCAGGTACAAGCACACATGCTATGGGCTGATTCATAGCTTCCCAACTGAAGGTATCTGTTCTAACTCCATATAGTAGCTGATCCATAGTTTCCAACCAGAAGGTAACTGTTCTAACGCCACGCCTTGGGCTGATCCATAGCATTCCAATCAGCTCTACCTGATCTTCTTGTCAAGTAGTCTCTGATGGCCATCTGTTCTAACACCAAGTTGTTGATGTTTTCTTTTAATCTTCAGGAATGCTCATTATTAACCGGATCCTCATTAGAATCTTCAGTGAGGTTCAGGCTTGTATTGGTACCTGATACATCATTCTATAAATGCATCAGTACTTATCAAAGCAAAGGATCAATCTGATATAAAGTTTTAAAAACAAATGCACAATAGCTTTATCAGGACCAATGATTCTAGCAACTTAGACAATATTCTAAATGAAGCAAGACATCAATGATGGATTTAGCTAAGGCATATGCGCCAATATATAATCAGATTGATCACTAAACTAGTATGCTCAACTTCATTTCAACCATTTTAGATATCCTGCCAAGACTTAAACTGAAAGATAAATGTATTGAAATGAAATGAGTTAAGGGAACTTCCCTTTTTGTTTTGGTGAGGAGTGGCTAGATTGAAAACCACTTGAATAGTCACTTGACCATTTGCAATCTCTTTATGATAACACCAATGTGATGGGAGGCTGTGTGGAACCTTCAGCATCATTTTCAACCGTTAGGATTTGAATGAGCTTTCACCCCCACACACCAAGACTGCTCTGAACAGCCTCTTTGCGTAGACACGCCACTGTCTGGCCCTGTTGAATGCTCCTTTCTTTGAAGAGTTCCTTGCAAAGGTTTGAGAATGAACCATGGACCTACTCATCATGACTCCCCCTCAAGCTTAGAACCGAGATTATAAGGAACTAAGCTTGTGATAACCATGAGTAGTCCATGGTCTTAGGACCATCAGTTTTTACAAGACTTTGGTGATGTCCTTACCGTTGTGAGTGTTAGCTCTCTTCCTTATACCAGGAACTAATGGTGTTTGAATCACCTTAAGAGCGCTCACAAGGTAGTCTCTCATTGTATGATATCCCACTCTACACTTCCTGTAGACTAAGGGACTTATGCGTCCAAGTGGAATCATACAATGGCATCATTCTCTCATTGCATAATCACTCACACTACACTTCCTATAGGTTGGGGACTGACATGTCCAGTGATGATATGCAATGGCATTAGACCTTTGTCTTAACACTTTGGTTTGGCTCGTCACTGTATCACTTCTTGTGTACCTAACTCACCACAACTCAATGCAAGATTAGATCTTCCCATTGGGACCAAACCAAGATCACATTTGGTTTGATCACTAATGTATCACTACAATGTATTAATCTTGAGACAAACCAATCAAGCAAGCATAAGATCAATTATTTTCCATTTCTCTAAATGCAATGCAAGCTTACATCAGTACAATGCAATTTAGGCTCATTTTAGAAATGCAATAGATGAACTAAAAGAATTAGCAATAATACACATAAGAATCGGATTGAAACAAGACAAGCAAATCCTATTCTATGAAAGCAATACACTAGACACATATGTATGATCCTTTTAAGATAAACACATAGCATTTAGTAAACACAAAACTACCTTAACCGCATCCTTAGTCATGACACAAGGTGCTCAACTTTAAGGCAGCAACAAACCAATGTATGATGATAATGCAAAAACACCTTACCAAGTTCTAAGCATTATGAATGCAACCACAGGAGCAGACACACAATCTAGCAACCTAATATATTCAAGATGATTTAGACTATGGCAGTACATAAGGCAATGCAACACAAATGGTCAGGAGATCCTGGGACACAAGACAAGCAATGCGACATCAAAACAACTTTGGGACCAAATCAAGATTTTTATATCTTGTTTGATCACCAATGCCACAATAGCAATGATCTTGAAACAAGCTAATCACAAGAACAAAGTCAAGCACTTTTCATTCTCTAAAAATGACAATGTATGCTTTTAACAATACACTGGCATTTTAGGCTCACTTTTTATGCAGCAATTGATGTATGCAACAACTTAAGCAATACTATATGTATGCAACAGGTTCAAACTGTGATCTACTTGGAGCTATGCACACTAGTTCCAATCAAAACCAATGATACAAGCAACCTAGACAATTTCTAAATGATGCAAGATAACCAAATGATGGATTAAAAACAAATGCATTAGAACCAGTATGCATCTAGATTGAACTTAGACAATATGAGACAAGTTTTATGAATGCAAACCAGCTTATATATCATGATGTAAGCATCAGAGAACACTTCTCAATTTTGTAATACATCCATGATGATTTCAAGCAATGGCACTACACACAACAATATGATGAAAAACAGAAACAGTCATGAAAGTATAAATAGTGAAAGTATATAAATAAAGAGAGATCAAGTTTACTCCCTTGTATAAATAGTGAGGAGTGGTTGTTATTCACATGCCACTTGAATCCCTCACTTTCTGAGCTTAACAGCTCCTACTCTACCATTGCACTAAGGAGATACCTCAGCCCCTTCTACAAGCACCTCGCTGGTTGCTTGTGAGTGACATTCTTCTTCCCTCCACTTCGGCTAGATCACTCATGATCAGCGTGCAATGGCCTTGAACTATCCTACCATTGCACTGAGGAGATACCTCAGCCTACTCTCCAAGCACCTCAATGGTTGCTTGTGAGTGACCTTCTTCTTCCCTCTACTTCGGCTAGATCACTTATGATCAGCTTGCAATGGCCTTGAGTTCCACTCTCCATTGCACACACAATGGGTAAAGTCTTCCTCTTTCAACATAGATTGGCGATGAACTAAGAACACCTCTTGTGAACCTGAGACACCACTCAAACTTCCAGCAAAGATTAGACATTATTGCATTGGGTCAAACCTTGATATATCAAGTTTGAACACCAATGTCTTTAAAGCAATGCAACAGATTAAACTAGACAATTTCAAGTTATAATTCTTGCACGCAAACTCTCTAAGCACAAGTATGACCTTAACAGATTCAATACAAGTTACTTAGGAATTCTTTAAGCTCTTTTACTCAGCTATTAGACATAATCTAATGCCTCAATGTAAGGTAACTTCCAGACAGTATGCATCCTCTTTAAAGAACCTTAGCTTTAAAGACCATGCACTCAAATCTTCAAGACAATATGCAACAGCTTTCAATTCGGATTTCATATATGTATGCAAGCAGATTTAATCAATCACAACAAGCATTATTATGAACCGGAGCTAAGCATATTCAACACAATTACCACCACACAACCAGATCATATGCTCAAGCTTAAATAAAGGGAAAGAGATTCAGCTCACAGCAAAGGAACTTGTGCTAGTTCCTTGAATCTCCATGGTACACAGCAAGGTTTGAGTTGTTGGTGTCGATCCCAACATCTTCTTCTTCTATGAACCATCCTCTTGAACTTTCCATGTCAAAGACTCCACCTTTCTTCAGGTTTGAACTCGCCATAACAGATTCAAGATGAAAGCTTTCACCTTTCTTCTTGGACAGTGAATAAGAATGGCTTGGACAAGCTTCAAATGGCCTTCTTTCTTCAAGGGCGGACCTGAGAGAGTGGAGAACGACCAAGGACAGCTTCTGGGCGCCATGGATGAGCACACCTTCTTCTTGAAGGGGTTGAACAGCAGGCTGGACAGTAGCTTCTTCTTGGTTTCGAAATGACATGGGATAAAGCTTTGAGCTTCAGCGGAAGCAAGAACCAAGTTCAGATGAACCTGGCTCTGATACCATAAAAGTTTTCAGAGCTCAGGTTGTGTGAATGATGAACTCGCCCTTAAGGGCCAGAGATGAGATCTTGTCTTGAGAAAACAATGGGTGAGAATGAGAGAGACTTATGAAGGGATGAGAATGGCGAGATAGAATAAGAGAATAGGAGATTAAGAGACTGAAGATTAAATAACCAGAGACTAAGAAACAGAGACTAAGAGATTTATGTAACCAGATTGAAGTAACCAAGTTTATGAAGTGGAGAGGGAAAACCCCAACTCCCTTAATGTTTATTTTCGACCATACAAGGAATATATAGAGAAGGATCAGATACAAGGGTTTACTAATCACTATTCTAAGCATGTGAAGTCAAAAGGTGGAGGAGCCTCTTTTTGAAATACTTGGACCAGAACTGTCACATGTGTGAGGCATCTTGGCATCTTGGACAAGATGCTTTCTCCTTTCCAGCCTTGGACAGGCTGTCAGATAAGGCTCTCTTCTTCCCTCAACGGTCAGAAGATAACAAGATTAGTCTCCCACTTGCTTGGTCCGCAAGGTATCACCTTCACTTGGTTTCACTTGTCTTTGTGGTAAATGTTCCATTTACCATTTTTACCACAGTAACAATATTTTTACTGTCCAAATCCAAACTCTCCCAATGCCTTCACTTCTCCATTGTAAACCCTTCTTGAACCTCAACATAGCTTCTCATAAGCTTCTGGATACTCCTTAGGTCTTGGTAAGACTTCTCTAGGAGTTTCACCCTATATTTGCTCATAACCATAAGTGACCTCTTTTATCACTTAGGTTTAACAAGCTTTGCCATGGAATGGGGGTATCTTGATCTTCAAACCAGGAAGCTCATCTCCCTGGTTCATCCTTCTCTCTTGGACACGCATATGTCTTCTTTGGCTTAGCCTTGAGGATGAACTGAGGTGTTCATACTCATTGTCAGTCTCCTCATAACCATCATGCTCTTGGCGAGTTGCATGAGGTCTCTCTTCTCTCCTAGTCTCTCGGTTTGGCACTTGACTAGTAGCTCTCCTGATGTCTTCTCTGAGCTCTCTCCGGATGTCATTGAGGTTGGTCCTCATCATCTCGGTCATGGTTGCCACCATGTTCTGGTTGAGTTGAGCCGACATAGCCTCCATGAGAAGCTTGTTCTTCCTGACGAGTGCAGCTTCATCTTCAGACTCGGATCCCATGCTTCCTGCACAAAGGCAAACAAAATAACCAGTAAAAGGTTTCTAGGTAACAAGATAAGCAAAAAGGAAAAAGAAAACAAGCTTGTTTTGCAAGACAAAACCAAAAAGGAGAAAATCGGCTCGGTAAAAAGGAAGGGTTTCTGCCTACCAAGCAAAAAGGAAAAACCTCTAAACTTTTTCTATTCTTCTCTAAGGTTTTCTAGCACCCTAACAACCTTAATCTACTCGTGTTCAAGGTGACTAACAAGTTAAACAGATGAAACAAAGTGATCTACAAAGGCAAAGTGATGCGGCTAGGGTTTCTCTCTCTAGGGCTTCCGCAAAGCCAAAAAAGGAAAGTTTAAGATCCTTGTCTAATCTCTTATGAAACTCGAGCAGCCCTAAACAGATTAGTTCTACTGCTTATTCAAGGTGTTAGAGATGAAACACAGATGAAACAAAAGAAACAAGAGAGAGAACGAGTACTTACCAACTAAAGTTGCTCTGATACCACTTGATGCGTCCCTAGGATGCTCTCTGGTTGATGGGAATGGATAGATCCTTGCAAGAATGAATCAGTGACTCAAGTTCTTCAAGGCTTGTGGATTGAATGGTGACACAAGAGGGATGGAAGATCTCTTGATACTCCTAGATGAACAAATCGGATATGACACACCAATTTAGACACCCTTAGGTCTCTGGATACTACACACCAGAACTCGACACACTTTCTAGAGAGAGAGCCGTCAAGGAGAAAGATAACTTGTGATTAAAAGATGGATGAGTACAATAGGGTTTAGAGACCCATTTAAATAAGGAGAAACCAGAGAACATGCTCTCTAGGGTTTCGGACATATGCAAGAAAGGAAACTATAGTTTAAGTTTAACATAAGCTTTAAAATGAAATGAAAATGTAAACTTCTTTAGCCTTGGACCGAGATAGGGCCTAAGTGATGTGAAGACAAGTTGTGGCCTCGTTAAAAACCTTCCTCCGGAAAACCTCATGGGACAAAACCAAAAGCAAGGAAAAGAGCACGCACCCCATGTCTTGCCTAGACACTAACTCAGCTTGATGTAGAGATGGCTTGAATGGTGATCAAGACATCTCGGATCAGACCTTGTCCAAGACTTTCTTGTTGTGGATGTGAAGTGAGTAATCCAACAACATTCTCTTTAAGCTTCTTGACTCTGGAACGAGTCATGGGACCTTCAGGAATGGCTAGAGCATCATCACCAGGTTGCTGGTGCAATGTGGCTTCATGTGGCTCATCTAGACTC
The DNA here is from genome assembly GCA_905132885.1 of Moricandia moricandioides. Taxonomy (NCBI): domain Eukaryota; kingdom Viridiplantae; phylum Streptophyta; class Magnoliopsida; order Brassicales; family Brassicaceae; genus Moricandia; species Moricandia moricandioides. The sequence continues at coordinate 20,361 of CAJHQQ010004272.1, forward strand.
TCCTTGTTCTCCTTAGTGATCCGGTCCATGATCACATCATCCATGATGTCTCTCCTTATGAGGTATTAAACAAAACTAGACCATCTATTGATCACTTGCGTGTGTTTGGGTGTCTTTGTTTTGTCTTGATTCCAGGAGAACAAAGAAATAAACTGGAAGCAAAGAGTGTCAAAGCAATGTTCATTGGTTATTCATCCAACCAGAAGGGATACAAGTGCTATGTACCAGAGACTAGGAGGGTGATGGTATCAAGGGGTGTTAAATTTGTAGAGTCTAAGGGGTATTATGATGAGAAGAGCTGGGATAACCTGAAAGATCTCTCTCACGCACCCTCAGACAGAGCAAACAACCTCAGAATCATCTTGGAAAGTCTGGGCATTAGCCAACCTAAGGCAAGAGAGGAGGCAACAGAAGCTAGTAGAGCTGATAATGAAATCCATCTTGATCATGAAGGGGGGAACCAACAAGAACCAGAAGAGACAATGGATCATGGAGGTTCTGAAGTTCATGATCAACATGGTTCAGAGGGGAACCAAGAACATGATGATTTAGAGGAGAACCAGGAACAAGTGCAATCTCAAACCCATGAAGAGGAGGAGACTGAAGAAGTTCAAGTGCAGCCATTAAGGAGAAGCACTAGAATAAGGAGAGATCCATCCAATTGGGTGAATACAAGGGTGTATTACAATGCCAATGCAGTAGCTCATCCAATGCAAGCTGTATGTTCACTAGCCCATTATCCAGAAGAACACCAAGTCTTCATGAGTAACTTGGATCAGGAATACATACCACGATCTTATGAAGAGGCTATGGAAGATAAAGAATGGAAAGAATCTGTTGGTCATGAAACCAAGGCTATGATTGACAATGATACTTGGTATGAAGCTGAGCTTCCAAAAGGCAAGAAGGCAGTGACAAGTAGATGGATCTTCACTATCAAGTACCAAGCCAATGGAAAACCAGAAAGGAAGAAGACAAGGCTGGTGGCAAGGGGATTCACTCAAACCTATGGAGAGGATTACCTTGATACCTTTGCACCAGTAGCAAAGCTTCACACCATCAGAATCATTCTCTCACTTGCTACTAACTTGGAATGGGATTTATGGCAAATGGATGTGAAGAATGCCTTTCTCCAAGGGGAGCTAGAAGATGAAGTCTACATGAGGCCTCCTCCTGGTCTAGAACACTTAATTAAACCAGGCAATGTGTTGAGACTCAAGAAGGCGATTTATGGATTAAAACAATCACCAAGAGCCTGGTATCATAAGCTTAGCACCACCCTCAATTGAAAAGGGTTCAGAAGATCTGAGGCAGATCATACTCTATTCACCTTCACCAGCCAACAAGGTATAGTGGTCATCCTGGTGTATGTTGATGATATCATCATCACATGGAGTGACAAAGAAGGTATTCAAGCTACTAAAGCTTACTTAAAATCTGTATTTGAGATTAAAGACTTGGGTGAACTAAAGTACTTCCTTGGAATTGAAGTATGTTGTTCTAAAGAAGGACTCTTCTTATCCCAAAGGAAGTACACACTTGATCTTTTGGATGGAGCAGGTATGCTTGGAGAAAAACCAGCCAAGACCCCATTGGAAGATGGGTATAAGATCTTGCGTGAGGGGGAGTATGAAGACACACCATTTGAAGATCCAAAGCAATACAGAAGACTAGTGGGTAAGCTTATCTATTTAACCATTACTAGACCTGATATTTGCTTTGCTGTGAACCAGGTGAGCCAGCATATGCAAGTGCCAAAGGTTCATCACTGGAAAATTGTGGAAAGAATACTCAGATACCTCAGTGGAGCTCCAGGACAAGGAATATGGATGGGGTGTAATGGCAACACAGAAGTGGTTGGTTATTGTGATGCAGATTGGGCAGGAGATAGGAATGATAGGAAATCAACCACTGGCTATTGCACTTTCATTGGAGGCAATCTAGTCACATGGAAAAGCAAGAAACAGAAGGTAGTCTCATGTTCAAGTGCTGAAGCTGAATATAGAGCCATGAGGAAACTTACAAATGAACTGGTGTGGATCAAAGGGCTCCTCAAAGACTTGGGCATAGGGATCACATCCCCAATAACCATGCACTGTGACAACCAGGCAGCCATACACATAGCCTCAAACTCTGTATTCCACGAGAGAACAAAGCACATTGAGGTGGACTGCCACAAAGTAAGACAAATGGTGATTCAAGGAACTATCTTACCATGCTATACAAGAAGTGAAGATCAGTTAGCCGACATCTTCACTAAGGCTGCAAGCACCAAGGTATGTGAGTCCATCTATCCCAAGCTTGGACTCACTGACATTACCAAGACATGATCCTCTTAGCCATGGAGCTTCTACTCTTTCCTTAGTATGTTTTTGTCCCAAATGGGTTTTGCATACTAAGGTTTTAATGAGGGAAGTCTTCATGGTTTCCAAGCTTGACCATTGCATTGGGTCAAGCTTGAGGGGGAGTATTGATCTAAAACAATAAAGAAGACATAGAACAACTGAAGGAGATCAAGAGAGTGATCCTGAAGCATCCAAGACAAGATAGTCCGTACAAGGTGTACGGATGATCTCTAGACCTAACCCTACCTTAGAGTGCAAGGCAAGCAAGATATCTGTCTAAGGAATATTCTGGAGACTCTCCTAAAGCTCTGTATAATTTAAATAAGGCTTAGAGAGCCGTTGGAGACAAGAGGGAAAAGAAGACAAGGGAAACTCACATGTCTGGTTAAGGAGAGAGAAGCAGACGAGATGTCACTCTCACCTCCTCTGGCCGAACCATTTTGTCCCTACTCTCCTCCCATTTGTTTATTGTTTCTTATGTCTGGATGTAGCTCTATTTAATAAACCCTAAGTGTCTAAATGAAGTAAGGAGACAGAACTCCTCTTTTCTCTGCCTACTCTCTCTCTCGAGAAACCCTATTCTCTCTCTCTCTCTTACACAAACGAATTAAACTTCATCTCTTTCCTCTGTTCTTGGTGTTCTTCACCTTGTTCTTCATAAAACTTACACTATACTCTGCCTTAGCACTGGAACAAGACACCACCTTTTGCCTCTTGCTCTTCCATGTGACCAGGTTCCCTCCAATGAAGGTGCAGTAACCTGTGGTTGATCTCCTATCAACTTTGTCTCCATCCCAATCAGCATCACAATATCCAACAACCTCAGTGCTTTTGTTGCAAGCCATCCATACTCCTTGACCAGGCGCCTCTCTTAGGTACCTCAAGATTCTCTCCACCATGTTCCAGTGATGTATCTTAGGGGCTTGCATATGCTGGCTCACTTGATTTACAGCAAAACACACATCCGGCCGAGTGATAGTGAGGTATATGAGCTTTCCCACCATTCTTCTATACTTCTTTATATCATCAAAAGGAGTAGATTCATACTCCCCCTCTCGCAGCACCTTGTAGCCTTCTTCCAATGGAGTCTTGGCTTGTCTACTTCCCAGGTTTCCTGCCTCATTTAAAATATCAAGTGTGTACTTCCTTTGAGATAAAAATAGCCCCTCTTTAGAGCGGCAGATTTCAATCCCAAGGAAGTACTTCAACTCTCCCAAGTCTTTGATATCAAAAGCATTTTTAAGAAAGGTTTTAGTTGAGAGGATACCTTCCTTGTTGCTACCAGTGATGATAATGTCATCCACATAGACTAGGATCACCACAATACCTTTCTTGCTGGTTAGAGTGAAGAGGGTGTGATCAGCTTCTGATTTTACAAACCCTCTCCCATTGAGGGTGGTGCTCAGCTTATGATACCAGGCCCTTGGAGATTGCTTTAAGCCATAGATTGCCTTCTTTAATCTGAGAACATTTCCTAGTTTCACCATGTTCTCAAGACCAGGAGGTGGCCTCATGTAGACTTCATCCTCCAACTCTCCTTGAAGAAAGGCATTCTTCACATCCATCTGCCATAAATCCCACTCAAGGTTGACAGCAAGAGACAAGAGAATCCTTATAGTGTGCAGCTTAGCCACTGGTGCAAAAGTGTCTAGATAATCTTCACCATAGACTTGAGTGTATCCTCTTGCAACCAGCCTTGTCTTCCTCCTCTCTGGCTTTCCATTGGCCAGGTATTTTATTGTAAAGATGAGCCTGCTTGTTACTGCTTTCTTGCCTTTGGGGAGTTGAGTTTCAAACCATGTATCATTCCTCTCCATGGCCCCTATCTCATCTTCCACAGATGCTTTCCACTCCTTATGTTGCATAGCTTCTTCATATGTCTTTGGGATGTATTCCTGATCCAGCTCACTCATAAAGACTTGATGCTCTTCTGGATAGTGGGCAAGCGAGCAAGCTGCACTGGTTGGATGAGCTACAGCTTCAGCATTGAAGTATACTCTTGTGTTGATCCAATTTGAAGCTGGTTTCCTGATCCTTGTTCTCCTTCTTAAAGGGTGTATCTGCTCAGGTTCTGCTTCATTTCCATTGTCTGGATCCTCCACTTGAATCTCAGTGTCTGATTCTGGTTGTATCTCATCATGATCATGAACTACTGAGTTTTCTTCAGGTTGAGCTGGCGAAGGCTGCTCATCATTTCCATTACCCCCCTCATGATCAGGATGAGGGACTCCAACATCTTCTACTGCATCTTCTACAGGTTGTGTTGGTTCCTTCCTGACCTTCTCTAGTTCCCTTGGTAAACTGATGCCAAGCCTTTCCATGATTACTCTCAAGTTGTTGGCTCTGTCAGAGGCAGATTGAGATAGATTCTTCACCTCATCCCAACTCTTCTCATCATAATAGCCCTTAGTCTCCACAAACTTCACATCTCTTGATATTACAACCCTTCTTGCCACTGGATCATAACACTTATAACCCTTTTGTGCTGGAGAGTATCCAAAGAACATAGCTTTTGAGCTTTTGGCATCTAACTTGCTCCTTTGTTCCCCTGGTATCAACATAAAGCAGAGGCATCCAAATACACGCAGATAATCCAGAGAGGGCTTGTTGTTGTTTAGTACCTCAAATGGAGACAAATCATTAAGAATCTTAGTGGGAATCCTGTTGATCAGATAACAAGCAGCCATCACAGCATCACTCCAAAACCTCTTTGGAACATTAGTATGAAACATCATTGACCTTGCCACTTCCATCAGATGCCTATTCTTCCTCTCAGCTACTCCATTCTGTTGAGGAGTATAAGGGCAGCTTGTCTGATGAATAATCTCATGCTGAGCCAGATATTGCTTGAATGCTTGACTGGTGTACTCTCCACCATTATCTGACCTCAGAATTTTCAGCTTTGCATTGAAATGGTTGGAGACATGGGTCTGGAAATTCTTGAAAGCCTCTACCACCCTGTCCTTTGACTGAATCAGTGTCACCCATGTGTATTTGGACTTCTCATCAATGAAGGTGACAAAGTATTTGTGATTTTCTCTGGACATACAAGGTGCAGTCCACACATCATTCTTATACACCACACCAGGGAGCATCAGATTTAAAGCTCTAGTATGAGGATTTCCCAATCTAGCATGCCATATGGTGCTCTCAACCCCAGTAGATGTACTGACCATGCAAAGAGAAGGAGATGCTTAAGACAACTTAGTCTTCTGAAGGTGATATAGTTCCTGATGGATGTGACCTTTTCCAATTATCTTCCCTGTCATCAGGTCTTGAAATTCAACCTCATCAGGTCTGAAGACAACTTGACAACTCAGATCAACAGTAGCGCTTTTCACTGATAGCAAGTTTGATGTGAACTGAGGCATATACAAGGCAGTTGATTCCCTATCAAACAACCTAAGGTTCCCTATCCCTTCTATCTTAACCTTATCACCATTTGCTATAATCACATTCCCTGAGGCAGGTTGGACATCACTAATCAAGTTCCTATCACTAATCATGTGATGGCCAGCTCCTGAATCTATAATGATGGGTTTAGAGTCAAGAGAGTTTGTACCAGCCTTTGTGGGTGAGAGAAGGGCCTTGGCGGCTTTGATAAAGGCATCCAGGTCTCTCCTAATCACTGGGCCATCACTGCTGGTTGCACCATCCATACTACTCCATGTTCCTCCTTCATTTGAATCACCAATGAAAGCTGAGTATAGTGTGTTTGCTCCTTGTTCTCTTTGGACCAAAGAGCATACATCTTCTAAGTTTGGAAGCTTGCTTTCTCTAAGGATATGACTTATCAGCTTGTTGTAGGACGGGTTTAGATTCAGGAGAAGGCTAAAGACCTTATCTTGCTCATATCTTTCCCTTATGACCTCTGGATCTATAGAGAAAGGCCTCAGCATATCCATCTCTGCCCATAAGCTTCTGAACTTCCCAAAATACTGATTGAACTCCATTTCCTCTTGGCTCAGATGATTGATAGTCCTCTTGACTTCAAATACCCGGCTCAGGTTGGAGAGATTCCCATAAACAGTTTGAAGACTCTCCCATAGCTTCTTGGCAGTTTCATGGTGTGAGTAAGCCTCCAAGATGGTTTTTGAAAGAGAGTTGTGGATGATACTAAGTGCTTGCTGGTCTTCTTGAACCCACTTGTTTTCATTCTTCAGGCAAGTAGCCTGACTATCCTCTTGAGCCATCCTCTTTGAAGTTTCAGCCTCCATGATATGGCTGTCCCAAAGTCCATGACTCTCCAAGGTAACTTTGGCCACTCTTGACCATAACAGATAGTTAGGACCCTCAAGGATCACTGGAATAAGGTTCTCCTTCTCCATTTTTCTGGTCGAAATTCTTTTACCCAATAGGTAAAGCTATGGACCAGTGGGTAAACGTGAAGAACACAGAAAATTTGAAAAGAAACAGAAGAGATTTGTGGAATGAAAAGAGATTTGCGGAATGAAAGGAGCTTAATGCTCTGATACCATGAAAGAATGAGAGATTTAGAAGGGAGTTTATTGCTGGAGAATGAAGAACATGAAGAACAAGAGAGAGAGAGAGAGAGATTTCGAATTTAGAGAGTGAGAAGGAGAGAAAAATGTTTTCCTTAATTTATTTCTGGTTGCATACAATTTGATGCGTCCCTAGGATGCTCTTTGGTTGATGGGATGATGGATAGATCCTTGCAAGAACGAATCAAAGACTCAAGTCCTTCAAGAGGGATGGATGATCTCTTGATACTCCTAGATGAATAACTTGGATATGACACACCAAACTAAACACCCTTAGGTCTCTGGATACTACACACCAGAACTCGGCACACTTTCTAGAGAGAGAGAGAGCCGTCAAGATGAATGATACTTGTTATTGAAAAGTTGGATGATTACAAGAGGGTGTAGAGAACCCTTTAAATAAGAAACCAGAGACAAATCCTCTAGGGTTTCGACATTAAGCAAGAAAAGGAAAGAAAGGAAACTATAGTCTAAGTTTAACATAAGCTTAAAAATGAAATAAAATGTAACTTCTTTTAGTCTTGGACCGAGAATAGGGTCTAAGTGATGTGAAGACAAGTTGTGCCCTCGTTAAAAACCTTCCTCCGGAAAACCTCATGGGACAAAACCAAAAGCAAGGAAAAGAGCACGCACCCCATGTCTTGCCTAGACACTAACTCAGTTTGATGTAGAGATGGCTTGAATGGTGATCAAGACATCTCGGATAAGACCTTGTCCAAGACTTTCTTGTTGTGGATGTGAAGTGAGTAGTCCAACAACATTCTCCTTAAGCTTCTTGACTCTGGAACGAGTCATGGGACCTTCAGGAATGGCTAGAGCATCATCACCAAGTTGTTGGTGCAATGTGGCTTCATGTGGCTCATCTAGACTCTCCTTGTTCTCCTTAGTGATCCGGTCCATGATCACATCATCCCCTCCCTCTTGAAAAGGATTTGTCCTCAAATCAGGTTCATCTACAGCAAAAGGAGCCAAGTCAATGACATTGAAGCTATTTGATACATCATACTTACCTTGGAGATCAAGCTTGTAGGCATTGTCATTGATCTTGTGGATGATCTCAAAGGGTCCATCAACCCTTGGCATCAGCTTGGACTTCCTCTCGTTGGGGAACCTATCCTTCCTCAGGTGCAACCACACTTGGTCACCAACTTCAAAGGTCCTCACACGTCTCCCGTTGTTAGCTTGCTTCTCATAAAGCTTGGTCTTCTGCTCAATGTTTTGTCTAGCCTTCTCATGAATCTGTTGGACCATCTCTGCTTTCTTCTTGCCATCTAGACTTGTCCTTTCACACTCAGGTAAAGGCATTAGATCCAAAGGAGAGGTGGGATTGAACCCATAAACAATCTCAAAAGGGGAATACTTAGAAGCAGAATGCATAGCATGATTGTATGCAAATTCACAATGTGGTAAGTATTCTTCCCATGTTCTTAAGTTCTTTCTAATGAATGCACGCAGGAGTGTTCCTAAAGTCCTATTAACTACCTCAGTTTGCCCATCAGCTTGTGGATGACATGTAGTAGAAAACAATAGCTTAGTTCCTAGCTTAGACCAAAGTGTCTTCCAGAAGTAACTAAGAAACTTAGTGTCCCTATCAGAAACTATAGTTCTAGGCATGCCATGCAAACGTACAACCTCTTTAAAGAACAAGTTAGCTACATGTAATGCATCATCAGTTTTGTGACAAGCTATGAAATGTGCCATCTTAGAGAACCTATCAACAACAACAAAGATAGAATCCTTTCCAGTTCTAGTTCTAGGCAAACCAACAATAAAGTCCATAGAAATGTCATTCCAGGGATGGTGTGGAATGGGCAAAGGAGTATACAAACCCTGGTTTTGAACTTGGGATTTGGCATGCTTGCAAGTAGCACACCTTCCACAGATTCTCTCAACATCTCTCTTCATGTGCGGCCAATAGAAGTGATCCTGTAAAACTTTCAAGGTCTTGGCAATCCCAAAGTGTCCCATTAGACTGCCCCCATGGGATTCCCTGACAAAAAGGTCTCTCAAAGAACAATTAGGCCACACACAATCTATTGTCATAGAACAAACTTCTTCTCAGTCAATGTCTCCCTTCTTTTGAGGGTACCATTTTTTTTTAACTGACTAAGATGTTTGGATAGGCTTCCATGAATCAAGCCCTAATGGTTTTTGCCACCAGATCCTCTTCACTTCTTTTTGACTTTTTTATCTTTCTAGGATCATATGAATCAAGCATTAATGGTTGTAGCCACCAAATCCTGTTGGACTACTTTTTTAATCTGAAGGGGAGAGAAAGGGGAATCAGAAGCACACAGACTTTTACCTTCCAGACTTGTAGAAGGAATCCCATCCAGCGTATACCAAATCCCAGAGCAAGCAAATAATGTCAGGGATAGTGCAGCGTCGGTTCCTTCAAACTTTCTAAGCCTGTGTGATATAGTGGCAGGATGATCCTCTTCGTTATCTCTAGTAATTTCTGCAAACAACCTTCTAAGAATGGTGCTAAAGTGTGGTTAGTTAATAGTAGATTTTTGATCATAATTCTTTTCTTGTCTCGATAAAAATCTTTGAAAAACTTATATATATATAGTAAATAAAACTCAAAAACAATAAAATAAAGTTAGCCAACCTCCCGAGACTTATATTACACTCTTCCCAGTGTAATCCGCCTCGGATTGGTTAGGAGAAATTAAATCATAAGTAAACAGTGTTAGAGATAGTCGAATATCAACACTGTTAGGTGTATCGATCGATGGCGGTAGGTGAGCGTCGACCGATGGTAAACTGTCATCAACGATCGATGGTGAACGTATGGTGTCGATCGATTGTTTTCGAACTATTGGGGAACCTTCATAGATAGAATAGATACTGGATTAAGTAATAATATATGTTAGAGTGCCATCGATCGATAGCAACAAGGAGGTGTCGATCGATGGTAGGCTGTCAGACTTAATCGTGTGTGTCTACTCTCCATTCTGATCATCTCTCTTTAAGTTAGCTCTATTAGACACTCAAACACATGGTGAAAATAAGATCCAAACACTAATAAACAAATAGTTAGTCGAAAATAGTAATGCAACAAAAATAAATAAACATAAATATAAGTCTCAAAGGGAGATGAAGTAAAAGAGAAAGGAGTAACAAAAAGACTACTCCTCATTGGATGTATCCTGGTCATGCTGCTGCTGGGCACCTGGTGGCGATCTGGCACGTGTCCTTGGACGGCTGAGGCACTGGCATCGTTACATCGTCTCTACCCTGGCACATGTTCACCTTCTGATCGGTCATCGGTGGAGAAAAGAGCTCGTCGTAAACC
>CAJHQQ010004273.1:0-30499 GCA_905132885.1 Moricandia moricandioides
TACTGTCCCAGATGACTATTATTGTTTAGCTCTCAAAGTTATGAATGCAAGAATCTTAATAAGAACAACTCAACTTCTTATTATTAGCTTAAGAAAACTATCTCAAAAACTCAAGCTCTCACAAAGATCCTCAAAACTCATAAGTTATGTCACAACTTGACATCTCCTTATATAGGAACATAAAACTTATAATCTCAATTAACTTTAGTTTAGATAACTCCTAAACTAGATATGTTTTACATTCCTATCTCACATAAGATTAGGATGACTTGTTTCCTAAGTTATCTTTAAGCTTATCTCCAACATTCACCTCCTTAAGCTTAAAGTTAACTTCCTTCACATCTTCAACTCCTACTAGCTCTCTCATTTCCTTGAACTTGATTCTTCCCAAGGCCTTGGTTAAGATATCTGCCCTCTGAGACATTCCCGGGATGTGTTGAACATCTACTTGTTCGTTTTCGACACATTCACGTATGAAATGATAACGTTTGTGTATATGCTTACTCCGTTCATGGAACACCGGATTTTTGGTAAGGGCTATTGCTGATTTATTGTCAATGTTGATTACCACTCATCGACATTCTTCTCCGGTAACTTCCTCAAGCAACTCTTGCAACCAAATCACTTGTTTTGCAGCTTCTGTGGCGGCCATAAACTCTGCTTCACATGAGGATAAGGCCATTGTCTCTTGTTTTTGTGAGCACCATGATATAGGACAGTCATTCATATAAAAAACATGTCCCGTTGTGCTCCGTCCGTCGTCTTCGTCAACATTGTGGCTGGAGTCGCTATATCCTGTTAGCTTGGTTCCATCAGCTCGTCGATACACGAGTCCAAGTGATGTAGTTCCCTTGAGATATCACAAGATATGTTTGATTGATGCACCGTGTGATACCTTCGGATTGTGCATATATTGGCTGAGTAAGCCAACAGAGAAAGAGAGGTCAGGTCTTGTGTAAGTACCTCAAGCAACCAATGTTGCGTCTGTATTCTCGTTCGTTAATGCTTTGTTCCTCTGCTGCTTTTGACACCTTCAATCTGAATTCCATAGGTGCGTGTGTCACATTACATTCTTCCAAGCCAGTCTCGCTTAGAATCTTCAATGCATATCGCCTTTGTGACAGAGTAATCCCTTCAGCCCTTTGATCAACCTCAATACCCAAGTAATATGTTAGTAAACCAAGATCAGACATCTCAAAGTTATCCACATCTCTTTCTTAAACACTTTTATCATCTCCACACTTGAACCTGTGACTAGAAGGTCGTCTACATAAACCGCGACCAAGAGAAGGTGTTTGTCTGTTTCCTTTCTATACAGAGACGACTCTTTTGAACACTTGATGAATCTCAGCTACTTTACTATCTTATTAAGTTTTTCATTCCATGCTCGCGGAGCTTGTCTCAGTCCGTATAGAGCTTTCTTAAGCTTGTATACTTTGTGCTCGCTTCCTTTGATTTTGAAACCTTCCGGCTTGAGGTACTTGCTACACACAAGACCTGACCTCTCTTTCTCTGTTGGCTTACTCAGCTGATATATGCACAATCCGAAGGTATCACACAGCTCTTTTGAACACTTGATGAATCTCAGCTGCTCTAGTACCTTATTAAGTTTTTCATTCCATGCTCGCGGAGCTTGTCTCAGTCCGTATAGAGCTTTCTTAAGCTTGTATACTTTGTGCTCGCTTCCTTTGATTTCGAAACCTTCCGGTTGTTTTACATAGACATCTTCTTTTAAGTCTCCGTATAGGAACGCCGTTTTAACGTCCAAGTGGTGTATCTCCCATCCGCTCGAGGCTGCTAAAGCAATAAGATATCGGATGGTTTCGATTCTTGCTACTTGTGCAAAGACCTTCTCAAAGTCTATACCATGCCTTTGTACATACCCTTTTGCCACAAGCCTTGACTTATGTTTGTTGATGCTCCCGTCGCTATTTATTTTGATCTTGAATATCCACTTCAAGCCTATTGCTTTGGCTCCTTTCGGCAAGTCAACCAAGTCCCAAGTGTTATTTCTAACAATTGATTCTATCTCGTTCTCACACGCTTCCTTCCATACGTCTTGTTCAATTGCTTCATCAAAACTCCAAGGTTCTTCGTCAATGAGTAACAACAATCTTTCCCCTTCTTTTTCAGCGAGTAGTATGTAATCTTCTAGGTACGAAGGTTTCTTTCTCACTCTGTCTGATCTCCGCAGCTGAACCGTGGTGTCCTCGACGTTTGTCCCCTCATCTTCGTCGAGTTGATCATGGAGCTCATGATCATCTTCTGCAACTCCTCTGTTTTCATGATCATTCTCTGCAACTTCTCTTTTTTCTCCTTCTTCTTCTTCTTCTCCACACGCCTCTGTTCTTATTCCTTGAGTCCCAAACTCGCTGAGCGTGACTCTAAACATCCCTGGCTCGTTGTCATGAGTTTTATTGCTTTCGTTCCACCTCCATGACTTCGCTTCATCGAAAACTACATCTCTGCTTACTGTTATTCTTTTATTTGTAGGATCATACATTCGGTAAGCTTTGGAACCTGGTTTGGTTCCTAGATGAATCAATGTTTTCGATCTGTCCTCCAACTTGCGTAAGTGAGGTATCTCTGATTTTACATAACCGATGCACCCAAAGACTCGAATGTGCTTGACACTTGGTTTCCTTCCTTTGTATACCTCGTATGGTGTCTGTTGATTTAGTGATCTCATAGCCACGCGGTTTATAAGGTAACACGAGTGTCTCACGGATTCTCCCCAAAGGTAGTTTGGCATCTCCATGTGTTTCAAGATAGTTCTGGTCATCTCAAGCAGCGTCCTGTTCCATCTTTCTATGACTCCATTCTGCTGGGGTGTGTAAGGCGCAGTAAGATGACATTGAATTCCCATTTTTTTGCAAAACGTCTGAAACTCCAACGAAGTAAACTCGCCACCTCTGTCTGTTCGAAATGTTTTAATCTTCTTCTTTGTTTCTTGTTCTACCATTGCTTTGAAGTTTTTGAATTTTCCAAAAGCTTCTCCCTTTTCTTTCAAGAAAATCGTCCACATGTACCGTGAGTGATCATCTATTAGCACAAAGATGTATCGGTTTCTTGCTGCTGTCGTTGGTGTGATAGGCCCGCAAAGGTCTACGTGTATAAGTTCTAGACACTCGGCTGCTCTATACGTGGTTGATTGCGGGAATGGGATTTTTGTTTGCTTACCAAGGAGACACGAACCGCATGTGTCCTTTTCAACTGTGATTTGTGGTATTCCTAAAACCAGCTCCTTGTTCACCATTAGTTTCATGGAATCATAACCAATGTGTCCGAGGCGTGCGTGCCATCTTGCTGAGTCGTTCATAATGATCACTTGTAAGCATCTCGTGTCGACAATCTCCATAAGTACCTTATATAATCTATTCCTCTCTCTTTTTGCTCGTGTAATGAGATGTCCATTCTTGTTATGTAGGGTTAAGATATCTTCTCTCATCCTTACCTCGCACCCTGATTCGGTTGCTTGTCCTAAGCTTATGATGTTACTCTTGAGATCTGGAATAAAATAGACATCTGCTAGTACTTTCTTCTCACCATTTTGACTGATAAACAAGATTGACCCCTTTCCTTTGATATCGATTCGAGAGTCGTTGCCAAATCTTACTTTCCCAGTGATGGTTTCATCAATACTCTTGAAATAACTTTTGTTTCCAGTCATATGATTACTAGCACGATTATCTAAGTACCAGATTCTATCTCCATCCATTCTTGACTCGAATTCCTTGGGTTTAACGTTCTTCTCATTCAAATACACCACTTCATGCATTAGTAAACCATCAGCTTCATGTGTTTCTTCTTGATCTTTATCTTTGATCTCATATGTCTCTTGTAACTTCAAAAGTCTGTCGGGACAAGAAGATGAAAAGTGACCAAGTTTGTCACAGCGAAAGCACACCATCTTAGACATATCTATGTCTCTGTAATACGATCTCCCCCTACCTCTTCCTCGTCCGTAGTATCTTCCTCCTCGGCCTCTGCTTCTGTTATCATTGTAGTCTCCCCGTTGCGCATGTGAAGACTCAGAGGCTGCGTACATTAGTTTCCCCTGGTTTTCTTCTTCCTCTTCATCTCGTATACGCTCTTCGTAAGCTTTCATTCGGCCAATGATATCCTTAAAGCTAGTAGTTTTCAGGTCTAGGAGTTGTTCAATGGATGCTACGATTTGTATGAACTTCTTTCGTGGCAGAGAAGACAGGAATTTCTTAACCATCTTCGGTTCCTCGATGGTCTCACCTAATGTCGTGGCCTTTGACGCAATCTCTGCTATCTTTCCCACAAAGCTGTCAATCGTATCACTTTCCTTTATCTTTAGTCTCTCAAACTCGCTCAAGAGTGTCTGTAGTCTGGCTTCCTTTACCCTGTCCGCTCCCATGTGCCGCGATTTAATAGTTTCCCATACCTTACTTGCTTTATCCAGCTCTCCCACTTGCAACACTAGGGTTTTGGGGATTGATCCAAAAATTAGGGCTATCGCCATGTTATTCTTCTTATTATCCTCTGCTTCTTCCTCAACTACATCCCAAACTTCATGGACCTTTAGTAGTATCTTCATACGAATGGCCCACACCGTGTAGTTTGTTGTTGTGAGCATTGGACAATTTATGCCTCCGCCTTCTTTCCCTCTCGGTGTAGTTGATGTTGTTACTGCTACGATTTCGCTCATGCTTTTTGCTCTGATACCAAATATTGTCTAGCTCTCAAAGTTATGAATGCAAGAATCTTAATAAGAACAACTCAACTTCTTATTATTAGCTTAAGAAAACTATCTCAATAACTCAAGCTCTCACAAAGATCCTCAAAACTCATAAGTTATGTCACAAATTGACATCTCCTTATATAGGAACATAAAACTTATAATCTCAATTAACTTTAGTTTAGATAACTCCTAAACTAGATATGTTTTACATTCCTATATCACATAAGATTAGGATGACTTGTTTCCTAAGTTATCTTTAAGCTTATCTCCAACAACTATGTGCTTTTTAGGGATCAATATCCATATAGCAATCCAATGATTGTTCTTGTAGTTCACTGGCACATATATATCATTCACCTCCAGTCTGAAAACCTTCTTAGATTGGCAAAATGTTGGTGCTAGGCCTGCATATATATCCCACACCCCGCCAGGGAGCCTTCTTCCTAAACCGTTGTGATCAGCCTGGGAGCTCTTAAACTCCCTGTACTTGTCCATCCACATACGCGCGAACCATGATCAAGAAAGCACATTCTATAACTCCTAAAATGTTCTGGATTCTTCTGGTACCGAAGCCTCAGCAAATTCATAAAAACATTCATATGCTGCATATAAAACAATACAAGTCAGACAGATTTAACAGTTGTGAAAGACTTACCAAAAACTTACAGACGACTTATATGAAAGTCTTTTGGGAAGATTTCACAGAAGACTTATATGAAAGTCGTCTGTGAAGTCTTCTAGAGACAATTACCAGAAAAATTAATGGTAAGTCTTCTGAGAATCAAAGTGAATTATTGTATAGAAATTTACCGAGTCCATGAGCCATAATAAGGGGGTTCGGAGGGTATGATACCACAAACTTGGACAACCAGCTGGTTTTTTATGAGCAGGTGTTCTATAATACGGATCACGTTTCAGCTAGTCAACGAGCACCTTCGTATTGTTCTTGTCAACGAGTGCAAAAGAATCATAGCCTCGGCCAACCTTAGTGTTTGGAATGATCGCTTTGGATGTGTTGTTTCCCTGAAAAGAAGATTGCTGTGAGGAAGCAAGTCTCCTTTCTCAATCACTCTTTCCTCGGGCAACAACCATCTTGGTAGCATCCTTCTTTGTCTGCCTTCTAGTTTCCCCTTGTTGTAAATCTGAAATGGTAGGTTCTTGTTTGTCCAATTGAACATCGCTGGGGTCAACACTCGGTTCAGGTTCATGAGCTTTTTCCTCTAACAATTTTGCTATCAGAAGACTCAACTCTTTAGACCCACGAGGTTCTGTGGACCCACTCGGTTCTTGGGCGTCATTTTGTCCCGCTTTCGCCCCATTCACACTTTCACTATGATATTTCGATGTACAAGAGGAAGTCATACACAAGCAAAGATCCAAGCACAAATGGTCAAATAAAAACAAATATCCAAGTAACACATGAAGCAAATATCCAAGTAACACATGAAGAAAATATCCAAGTAACACAAGCAAAGATCCAAGCAAAGAGCCAAGCAAAGATCCAAGCACACACAAGAAAGAAGTTTCACTTATGTTTCCTAAAACTCTTTCTACTGAAACTCTTCTTGAGTTTGGGAGAGGTACTAACCCCGGGTTCGTCCACACGTTTAGGCGGACATGAAGTAGTGAGTTGAAGATCATTAGATTCAGTCACTTTTTTGGTGATTCCCACCTTCTCCTCTACATTTTCAATCCTATCCCTGAGAAGCTTGATACCCCTAAGGCACATTCCATAACCATCCCTCATGGCATCAGCTAGGTCCTTGAAGCCTTGTTTAATATGTTCATTGGTCCCACCAACAGCCGTAGAAGCCTCTGAACGACTTTTAAGAGCCTCTATACAAGCCTCAACAGAAGCATCTTTACGAGCTTTCCTCCGAGGTCTTCCACTCTCTTCATTCACAACAATCTCTGTCTTCGCTGCACTCTCTTCCTTCTTCATATAAAAAATTGGCGTCATTGGATTAACCCACGGGATAATGCCGACCACTTTCAATCAATCAATGGTTCACTTCCATTTAGGTTTCCCATACATGAGTTTAATTATGTTCTCTGCGGCCTTATCCTCTACATCAAAGTCTTATTGTGGAAACATTTCACTGAAATCCTTCTCAACAAAGTTGATCACGCTAGTCTGCAGTAAATAAAAGATATCAACTTAGATATTTGACGGATTAAAAAAGATGGAAGGAAAAGAATTCTAGACGACTTAAAGTTAAGTCTTCCAGAGAACTTAAAGTTAAGTCTTCCAGAGGACTTAAAGTTAAGTCTTCTGAGAATTCTTTTCTGGAAGACTTCTCAGAAGACTTAAAATTAAGTCGTCTGAGAAGTCTTCCAGAAGAATTAACGATAAGTCCTCTGGAAGACTTCTCAGACGAATTAACTATAAGTCTTCTGAGAAGTCTTCCAGAAAAGACTTATCAGAAGACTTAACTTTAAGCCATCTAGAAGATTATAAGTCTTTTGCCAAGTCTTAGGGAGTGATGTTTAAATACCTGTCTGCTGATGGTCTTTTTAAAACATTTGCGTCCTTTGCCACCCATGTAAGCCAGTATCGGTGGAGACGGTATGTTTGGTATGGGATTACCATAATTAGCAGCCAATTCTGGAAAAGCATAGTAGACTCACACCTGGATAACTAGTGCAAACCCATCAAAAGTGTAAGTCTTTGTCAAATCTTTTCCCCTCAGAGAGTTCATCAGCACCTTGAATGCCACTCTCCCCCATGGATAATTTTCAAATTCTTCCTAGTCCATCACTAGCTTTGCTAGACTAGCCCTTGTAGCTGTTGAGTACTTTTTACCCTCAATGAATCCAGTGAATATGGCAAGGTATCCGAGCCGCATTCGATCATCCCGAGTCCATTCTTGGCATCTCTGACATGCTGCTATGATCTTCTCAGAAGTTGGAGCAACATCGACATCAATTCCCATCATCTCCCAGAAAGAAGACATCTCCTTTGTCACCTCACACCTCTGATTTTCCAGGTCCTCAATGTAATCGCAGTTCAAACCAGTGAGGTGTTCAAACTCTATCAGCAAAAAACTCATTGGATCTAGACAAACGAGACTCGAGAGCTCATAGTTCTTCTTAATGTCAAGCTGGAAACTGAAGATATAATGTACCAGCCTTGATGCCCATCCAAAATTCAGCTCCTTAAATTTGATGAACACTCCCAACTTCGAGTCCTACAGCTCCTCATATTAGTCATCATGTAGAGCTTGCCTCACAACATTAAGAAATTTCAAATCATCTGTATTATAGGAAATGCTTTTGACGGGAATGGGCTTTTTCCCTAATGTATATATCCTCTGCGGTAGTTCTGGTAAATCCATTTTCCGGTCTACAAAAAATCAATAACCAACATCTCAAAATTCATATACTGGAAGACTTGTACGTCAGTTTTAGTGAGATGACTTCAGACGACTTCCAGGAAGTCTTCCAGAGTGTAAGACTTCTCAGAAGACTTCCAAGAAATCTTCCAGAGTATAAGACTTCTCAGAAGACTTCGTCTTCCCGGAAGTCTTCTATGAACTCTTACACTCTGGAAGACTTCCAGGAAGTCTTCTACGAACTCTTACACTCTGGAAGACTTTCTGGAAGTCTTCTACGAAGTCTTACACTCTGGAAGACTTCCCGGAAGTCTTCTACGAAGTCTTCCACATCCAGGAAGTCTTCTGAGTAGTCTTTCACAAGAATGAGAGGATGCAAACCCCGAAAAATGTAAATAAATAAAAAAATGGATGACTTAAAGTTGGGGAAGTTATGCAATACCAACGGTTACAGATCTCCAAAAATCAAGACTATAACTTAAGTTACCGGCGACGCAGTTTCAGATCTGAAAAAAGCGGATGGTTAGTTAGTTATGTATAAAGGAGAAACAATATTCGTCGTGAAAGAGAAACGAGATTCGTCGCAAAACGCGAGATTAGCGGCAGTGGGAACGACGGAAAAGGGAGATTCAATGGAAAAAGAAGATTCACTTTCGAAATCGCCTCAGAGAGAAACGACGCTAGGGTTTCGTGCTTTTTTTCTACATACAGTGAAAAATAGTATTTATATGTACAGTAAATTATCAAGTTAATTTTAATGTACAATGGTAAAATGAAAGGTCAGTCCAGTATGGACGACTTACCTGGAAGTCATCTGACGTAAAAACCATGATAAGACTTAACTGGAAGTCGTCTGAGGTAAAAACCACGAGAAGACTTCCTGGAAGTCTTCCACTCCGTAAATATTATTCGTTAGACGACTTCCAGTTAAGTCGTCTACACCCTAAATAAACCATAAACTTAATTAATTAACTAACTAAACATTTCATTAAAATCAAATTTAAATAAAAAGGTTTAATATACACATAAATAAACACAAATTGTAAAAAAAATAACTTTTCAAACAAAAATTTGAACTTTCAGAAAACTAAACCCTAAAAATACAAACAATACTACAACATATGTTACTAAAAACTAAACCAAAGAATACCATGACTCGCTATATTCATTCATTTATGTTGAAAATAATTAAATTTTACTATATATTAATTTATATCATTTAAAAATGTTTACAATTACATGATTTCAATTTTTCCCCTGAAAAGTATTTTTATTAAATTTCTAAATTATTTTTAAGACCAACTATACGAGACGACTTCCTGATGGACGACACCTCTTGGAAGTCGTCTGGATGACACCTCTTGGAAGTCGTCTGGACGACACCTCGTGGAAGTCTTCCAGACGACTTCCTGGTAGTCGTCTGGACGACACCTTGTGGAAGATCTCCAGTCGACTTAAAGTTAAGTCGTCTAAACGACTTCCACAAACTCAGAAGAGTTCCCAGGGTTATATTCGTCAAAATAAATTCTGGTTTTTTGTTTGGTCATAAGGGTCTTGTTGTAATTTCACAAGTCTATTGGGTTAGTTTTGCATTTGATTGATGTTTGGGTATATTTTTACATGTAAAATCAAGTTTTGAGTCATATTTGGCAAATTACCCTAAATAAATTATGTCAATTCATCTATATATAAGATATTTAGTTGTTTGTTTGGAAACATAGATTATATTAGGTAATTCTAAAATTAGATTACTTTTAAAAACTTTGATTAAATAAATAAAAAGTGAAAACTATCAACCAATCAAATTATAACAATTAATTGAATTATAATAGTTAACCCAATCACAAGGCTATTGGGTTATAACAGTTAACCCAATCACAAGGCTATTGGGTTAGTTTTGCATTTGATTGATATTTGGGTATAAATTTGTATTTTAAATCAAGTTTTGAGTCATATTTGGCAAATTCTCCTAAATAAATTATGTCAATTCATCTATATATAAGATATTTAGTTGTTTGTTTGGAAACATAGATTAGATTAGGTAATTCTAAAATTAGATTATTTTTAAAAACTTTAATTAAATAAATAAAAAGTGAAAACTATCAACCAATCAAATTATAACAGTTAATTGAAGAGATCTCCTATGAACGACATATCACCAGAAATCATTAATGTGACTTCTCAATTAATATATAACTAGATTTTGACCCGCGCTTACAAAGCGCGGGTTTTGATTTTTATTTTTATTTTTATTTTTAAAATTATTTAATAATATTTGTAAACCAACAGTTTTAAAATATTTTTAGGTTCCTACAAACTTACCTGGACCTTGAATGATCCTACTCGACACCGTCCGTATATTCATGTAAAACCATTTTGAACCTCAACATTCAGAAAGACCGAATTGTAGTCGATGGGTACTTAGATGACCATGACTAACACCCGCATGAGTGTTATAGTAAATTGTAATATATAACATATATAATTGTGTTTGGTTTTATATGTATTTTATATGTTTGAAATTGTTCATATTTTATTATTGTTTGATCTATTAGAAAATAAAATTTATGTAATATTCAATTATTTCATATAAATACTATTTTTTTTATTTTAGATTTTTGTTGAAATAAGAAAAAATGTATAACTAACAAATTAATATGGTTGTCTAACACAGAAAATATATGACTTAAAATATAAGAATAAGTGAATATCTCAATTTTAGCAATTTATTACGTTTTGTTCATATATGAAAACCTCTAGATTTTAGTTTCAATTGATTGATGGATTTTCTTTTATTTTGTGGGTTGTAATTTGGAAATAAAAAATATTGTTAACGTAAGGGCTAGATTTTTGGATCTATCTTGTTAATATTATGTTTGTTTTTGAATTTATTCGGTTAGATAAAAAAATTATTAAGTCAGCCCGTAAATAATTTTTTTTTAAAATTATTCAATGGCACAGAATGGTAAATAAGAAGAAAAAATAAGGATGAAGTTTTATGGGTACTACAGTTTTAATAAGATAGATTTATTGTAAATGTAAAGGCTAAGTTTGTAAATAAAAGAAATTATTTTTAATACTGCTATCCATGTATCCAAACAATCCTCATTATCCATGTTTCCAAACAAAATTCTAAAGTACTTCTACTTTAATAAGATAGATAGGTGTTGGCCCACAATTTTGCGGGTAGTTATATTATATCAAAAATAATATATTATGTTTACACTGTTATATTTTTTGAATAATATTTATAAATTTATAAATTTTAAGTTTTAATTTCAAATAGTTTGTAATCATAAATTTCAGTATATATTTTTAGAAGATCAGTGGGGTTTAAAATTGTTCAGGAGCAAAAAATTTAGTCATTACAAATCTTTCTCTTACAGAAAATCAATATTATAATTAATTTAGATAACTCGTTGTAGAATTGCTTTATATTTTATTTTAACACGTGAAAAAACGAAATACTCTAGCTTTCAAAAGAAAAAAGTGTGTTTTGGGCATAGCTCTCATAGGACCAATATAATCAATGGTTTTTATCATGAAAAAAAATTGATAAACATATATATTCTTTCTGTAATTCTACATTTAGTTACCATAAACCATTATTTATAATATTACTTGTGTTGTTTGGTAATTTTTATTAATTAATTCTAGATTGACCTTTTATTTTTAGAAGTTAACTAATAAAAATTAACAACCAATCAAATTATAATTATTATTTTTTTTAAAATGAACTTATTAACAACACATGTATTAGGAAATGGTAGTTTAAGCAATTACTCTCGTAATTTTTTCGAATTTAAAATCACAGAGAGGAATACCCTAAAATAGACCTAAAAAGGTTTTTGTCACCAAAATAGTCTTCAAGAAGAAAAATAACCAAAATAAACTTCATTAAAAGAGTATAAATGTACATTTATACCCCTTGGGTTAATTAATCTATACTTAGGGTTTAGAGTTATTGGGTGGAGTTTTAGAGGTGAGGCTTAAAATTAAAAAAATTAAAAAAATATTAAAATTTTAAAAAAATAAAAAGGTCTACTTTCGTCATTTTTTTTCCTTGTAGTCTATTTTTTGACAAAAACTTTAAAAAAAATATATGAGAGATTTGACCAATCACAAATCACACTTTCTCACTCATTTTTTTATTTAGTAGCCTAAAAATCAAAAGGGTTAAGAAAACAATTTATTCCTTAAATTATCTCCAATCATCACACTATTTTATCAAAAAAATTCATCGGGAAAAAATTCTTTATTAAAACTAAGCATAATTTAGATATCTTTTAAAAGTATTATTTACATTTATTTTAAACTATTTTAAAACATACATATTTTAATAAAATCTAATTAAATAATTATATATAAAATAAAAATAATATTTAAATTTTTAAATAATGCAATATCATTATTTTAGGTATATATACTCTAATGTGAGATCCAATGTTAAATCAAAATAAAATGTTTTTTATTTGTATAAAATTTGTTAATTTTTACTATTGTACATTTCCAAGTTTATTATACCAAAAAAAATACATCTCCTTATTTTTAAAATACTATTTTCTTACTTTTAATTTACATTATATTTTTTATCTTTGACTTTAACAATTGTAGAACTGATAATTTTTATTGATCTTCATTTCTCAATTTATCTTAACGTTTTAAAACACATAAAAATAATTAGTTCACATTTCAGTAACACAAAAAATACATATATCTCGACAAACCAATAAAAATTAAATTGTAAGAATATAAAAGAACCAAGAACACAACAAACATATTTTATTATATCCCTCGTGTTTTTATTTATGTCTCTTTTCTTTTTTTCTATTAGAAATAAGCATGCTAATTATATTATAATAAAATCTATATAAATTATATTAATCGAGTATTAACTCTAAGAAAAGCCTATGCTTGATTAATATAATTTGAAATGACTTACCATATAATAATTTAAAATGAATTACCATATAATAAATTATTTACAATATAATAATTTTAATTAATCTGTTTATATTAATAGATGAATTAAATAAAAAATTCTTGATTAATTTTAAAGTATTACCATAATTTTTTTTATTTTTTAAAATATAAAAATATTTAAAAATTTCTGAAAGTGATAAAACATTGTAATTGTAAAATGATTAGATTTTTTTTTAAATTATATATTTGACTATTTCGAATTCATTTGACATTTTCTTAGAATATATATATATATATATATATATATATATATGTATATATATAGGGAATTAATTTTCTAAAATATATGATTTATTGTATTCACTACTAATATAAATATATTAAAAACCTTTTTTCTAATTGTTTATTTAATATTATATGTATTTAGATATATATTATCAACTTATATAATGTAATCTATGATATTTAATTTATTTCTATAAATAATTTTTGTTAATTCATCTATTTAAGATTTTTAATTGTTTGTTTGGAAACATAGATTAGATTAGGTAATTCTATTATAAGTTTACTTTTAAGAAAATTAATAAATAAAAATGAAAAACTATCAATCAATCAAATTATAACTATTAATTAGAGAGCTCTCCTATGAGCGACACATCAACAGAAATTAATAAAGTAACTTCTCAATTAATATATAAGAGGATAAAAGTTATATAAATTATATTAATAGAGTATTAACTCTAGGAAAAACATGTGTTTGATTAATATAATTTTAAAGGACTTAACATATAATATTTTAAAATGAATTATCATATAAAAATGACTTATCATATATTAATTTTAATTCATCTTTTTATATTAATAGATAAATTAAATATTTTTTTATTAATATAATTTTAAATGATTTACCATAAATTTTTTATGTTTTAAAGTATAAAAATAGTTTAATCAAGGATTGGAATTTTTTTAAATTATATATTTGACTGTTTTGAATTTATTTGACATATTATAAAATATATATATATATATATATAGCGAATGAGTGTTATGTTAAGTTATATTCAGTTTAGTTGATTATTATGTTCATTGAATATATATATATATATATATGAGTTGTAATAAAAAATTAGAAAAATAAAATGAAAAGAAATTGTAACAATTTATACAAAGAAGGGATATTCTTTTTAAAAAATTGCATAACATATCAAAAATAAACAATTAAGCAATTAAGTGAAAAAATATTAAACAGGGTGCAAGGTTAGGATTTGAAACTTGAACAAGGGGGTCAATTGTTCAATCAATAACCAAATTTTCCATTTTGCTATATATAATAAGCTTAACATGTAATAAAAAAAAGTCATGGGGTCAGCTGACTCCCCTCCTCCTTGGCAACCCTCTGTTACTGCTAAAGAGGGGTAAAAATCCTATTTAACAATGCTGCACTTGATGTACCCCAAATCTTTTTGATGAATATAATTTAACATTCATTAAAAAAAAACATGCCATATTTTCTTGATTATGAGCTTACATTGCCAATTGTTGTAACTTTGTGTTAGTTAATCTGTTATTTACTGTAATTAAATAATTTTTTTAATACCAACAAAGTAATCCTACTTTTTTCTTGTTTTGTCGGGATCCTAAAGAAAAAAAAAGACAAAGACCCTCACAAGTCGCAATATATCCCCAAGCCCAATGTAGGCTAGAAAATAGAGTGAGAGAGTGTGATAGTGAGAAAAAAGCGAACTAACGTCACCTGCTCAAATAATAGAAAGAGAGAGAAGCTTAGAATCAACCAAACTCTCAATGGACGAGAGACCCGAGACAGAGTTAATCTCAATACCAGCAACACCGCGAGTCTCCACTCCGGAGATTCTAACTCCATCCGGTCAAAGATCGCCTCGTCCCGCCACCAAACCGTCGTCAGCGGCATGGACTCCGACCTCCTTCATATCGCCAAGGTTCTTGAGTCCTATCGGGACTCCCATGAAACGCGTTCTTGTCAACATGAAAGGTTATCTCGAAGAAGTGGGTCACCTCACTAAGCTCAACCCACAAGACGCTTGGCTTCCTATCACTGAGTCTCGCAATGGAAACGCTCACTACGCTGCGTTTCATAACCTCAACGCCGGTGTTGGGTTTCAAGCCCTCGTTCTTCCCGTCGCGTTTGCGTTTCTTGGCTGGTGCGTTTGCGTTTTGTCCTTTTTCTTTTTCTATTTCCAATAATCTTTTTCTTGTGTTTTTCGATTTTTCTTGATGTTTGTGTTCAAACCATCTATTGTTTAGATCCACTTATGAAAAAAAGAATAATTTAAAAATCACCAGAGATAATAATATATGTACTATATATTTCTTTTCTTTTTTTACTTTATTTTACTTTTCAACTTTCGAAATAATTCAATCTAGTAGATATCCTTTGCGATTCACTTTTAATTTCTCATGCTTCATCATTACACATGTGGCCACTCTCAGACATACTTTTGGGTTTAGTTTGGATTAAGACAGAGCCATCTTTATCGTTTATTTTGTTTCTTGTTGAGTTCCAGCAAATATACATTTATTTATTTAATCTGTTTATATATTCTCCCTTTATTCATGTATAATAAAATAGTTCTTTTATGAAAAAAATAAAATGCAAGTTCAAACATTTGAATCATTTTATAATTTTGTTATAGCTAAATTTGAGTATTTGGTTAGTTCAATGGCTTAGTAATGGATCAATATTAAAATTTTATTAAAGAGGTTAAGAATAAACTTTATGTGAATTATTGTTGTGTAGGAGTTGGGGGATACTGTCATTGACAATAGCCTATTGTTGGCAACTCTACACACTGTGGATTCTAGTTCAGTTACATGAAGCAGTCCCAGGGAAACGTTACAATCGATATGTCGAGCTTGCACAAGCTGCATTTGGTAATTGAACATTTAATTCAATGGTTACTAACTTCTTGTGTCTCATTATTACTAAAATCTTGGATTCTTGATTTTGAAACAGGAGAAAGATTGGGAGTTTGGCTTGCATTGTTTCCTACGGTTTACTTATCAGCAGGAACGGCTACAGCTTTGATTCTGATCGGTGGAGAGACAATGAAACTTTTCTTTCAGATAGTTTGTGGTCCATTATGCACCTCTAACCCGTTAACTACGGTCGAATGGTATCTGGTGTTTACTTCTCTATGCGTTGTTCTGTCTCAGCTTCCGAACCTCAATTCTATTGCAGGGCTTTCCTTAATAGGGGCAGTCACTGCAATAACTTACTCTACAATGGTTTGGGTTCTCTCTGTGAGCCAACCAAGACCAGCTACTATCTCCTACGAGCCGCTTTCAAATCTAAGAATAAACTAGACAAGCCTAAAAAACCAACAAAAATAATAACAAATTAAAAAGAAATAAAATCTCACAAATAATAAAACATGATAACCCCAAGGGAATAAAAAAAAAAACAAAGTACACAAACAAAAAAAAGAAAAACAAATACCAACAAAAACTATAAAGCATGCAAACAAAAACCAAAATAGAAAAGACAACAAAAACAGCAGCCAACAAAAACCAAACTCCACCAGAAAAAAACCCACATAAAACGCCAATAATAAACCAGATAAACACTCATCTCCAAACCAAAACCACCAAACCGCATCAACCAATCACGATAAAAATAAACCATTAAAACATGACATCCAAAACCAAAACCATGGGTAAACTAGAATCACTTCGGTTAAAAGTGGGATAACATCTTCATCATAACTCCTATGATATTGATTCAACTTCAGGGTGATTATCCACTGATTTATTAGTCGAAATCAAGCTTCTTACGTCGTGATTAATTCTGGTTTGATTAAAATCAAGACGAAATTGCCAAATCTACAAACATGGTAAACTTGAATCACTTTGGTTAAAAGTGGGATAACTTCTTCATCATAATTCCTATGATATTGATTCAACTTCATGGTGAATATCCACTGATTTATGAATCGAAATCAAGCTTCTTACATCTTTATTCATTCTGGTTTGATTAGAATCAAGAAGAAATTTCCAAATCTCCAAACAGGATAAACTGGAATCACTTCGGTTAAAAGTGGGATAACTTCTTCATCATAACTCCTATGATTTTTATTAAACTTCAAGGTGATTCTCCACTTATTTATGAGTCCAAATCAAGCTTCTTACATCGTGATTCATCCTGGTTTGATTAAAATATAGAAGAAATTGTCTAATCTCCAAACATGGTAAACTGGAATCACTTCGGTTAAAAGTGGGATAACTTGTTCATCATAGCTCCTATGATAGTGATTAAACTTTAGGGTGAATATCCACTTATTTATGACTCCAAATCAAGCTTCTTATATCTTGATTCATTCTGGTTTGATTAGAATCAATTAGAAGTTTCCAAATCTCCAAACAGGGCAAATTAGAATCACTTCGGTTAAAAGTGGATAACTTATTCATCATAACTCCGATGATATTGATTCAACTTCGGGGTAACTCTCCACTGATTTATGAGTCCAAATAAAGCTTCTTACGTCGTGATTCATTCTGGTCTGATTAGAATCAAGAAGAAATTTCCAAATCTCCAAACAGGGTAAACTGGAATCACTTCGGTTAAAAGTGGGATAACTTCTTCATCATAACTCATATGATATTGGTTTAATTTCAAGGTGATTCTCCACTGATTTAGGAGTCCAAATAAATCTTCTTACAGAGTGATTCATTCTGGTTTGATTAGAATCAAGAAGAAATTTCCAAATCTCCAAACAGGGTAAACTAGAATCACTTCGGTTAAAAGTGGGATAACTTCTTCATCATAACTCCTATGATTTTTATTAAACTTCAAGGTGATTCTCCACTTATTTATGAGTCCAAATCAAGCTTCTTACATCGTGATTCATCCTGGTTTGATTAAAATATAGAAGAAATTGTCTAATCTCCAAACATGGTAAACTGGAATCACTTCGGTTAAAAGTGGGATAACTTGTTCATCATAGCTCCTATAAGTGATTAAACTTTAGGGTGAATATCCACTGATTTATGACTCCAAATCAAGCTTCTTATATCTTGATTCATTCTGGTTTGATTAGAATCAATTAGAAATTTCCAAATCTCCAAACAAGACAAATTAGAATCACTTCGGTTAAAAGTGGATAACTTCTTCATCATAACTCCTATGATATTGATTCAACTTCGGGGTAACTCTCCACTGATTTATGAGTCCAAATAAAGCTTCTTACGTCGTGATTCATTCTGGGTTGATTAGAATCAAGAAGAAATTTCCAAATCTCCAAACAGGGTAAACTGGAATCACTTCGGTTAAAAGTGGGATAACTTCTTTATCATAACTCCTATGATATTGATTCAACTTCTGGCTGATTTTCCACTGATTTATGAGTCCAAATCAAGATTCTTAAATCACGATAATTCTGGTATGATTAGAATCGAGAAGAAATTGCCAAATCTCCAAACAGGATAAAATTCGGTTAAAAGTAAGATAACTTCTTCATCATAACTCCTATTATATTTATTTAACTTCAGGGTGATTATCCACTGATTTATGAGCGCAAATCAAGCTTCTTATATCATTATTCATACTGGTTTGATTTAAATCAAGAAGAAATTGCCAAATCTCTAAACAGGGTAAACTGGAATCACTTCGGTTAAAAGTGGGATAACTTCTTCATCATAACTCCGATGATATTGGTTAAACTTAAGGGTGATTATCCACTGATTTATGAGTCCAAATCAAGCTTCGTACATCGTGATTCATTTTGGTTTAATTAAAATCAAGAAGAATTCGCAAAATCACCAAACTGGGTAAATTGGAATCACTTCGGTTAAAAGTGGGATAACTTCTTCATCATAAGTCCTATGATATTGGTTCAACTGCAAGGTGATTATCCACTGATTTATGAGTTGAAATCAAGCTTCTTACTTCGTGATTCATTCTGGTTTGATTAAAATCAAGATGAAATTGCCAAATCTCCAAACATGGTAAACTTGAATCACTTTGGTTAAAAGTGAAATAACTTATTCATCATAATTCCTATGATATTGATTCAACTTCATGGTGAATATCCACTGATTTATGAATCGAAATCAAGCTTCTTACATCTTTATTCATTCTGGTTTGATTAGAATCAAGAAGAAATTTCCAAATCTCCAAACATGGTAAATTGGAATCACTTCAGTTAAAAGTGGCATAACTTCTTCATCACAAGTCCTATGATATTGGTTCAACTTCAAGGTGATTATCCACAGATTTATAGTCAAAATCAAGCTTCTTACATTGTGATTCATTCTGGTTAGATTAAAATATAGAAGAAATTGCAAATCTCCAGACATGGTAAACTGGAATCACTTCGGTTAAAAGTGAGATAACTTCTTCATCATATCTCCTATGATAGTGATTCAACTGCAGGGTAAATATCCAATCATTTATGACTCCAAATCAAGCTTATTATATCTTTATTCATTCTGTTGTGATTAGAATCAAGAAGGAATTGACAAATCTCAAAACAAGGTAAACTGGAATCACTTCGGTTAAAAGTGGTATAACTTCTTCAACGTAACTCATATGATATTGTATCAAATTTGGGGTGATTCTCCACTTATTTATGAGTCCGAATAAATCTTCTTACATCGCGATTCATTTTGGTTTGATTAGAATCAAGAAGAAATTGCCAAATCTACAAACAGGGTAAATTGGAATCACTTCGGTTAAAAGTGGGATATCATTTTCATCATAACTCCTACTGATTTATGAGTCAAAATCAAGCTTCTTACATCTTTATTCATTCTGATTTGATTAGAATCAAGAAGAAATTTCCAAATCTTCAAACAGGGTAAACTGGAATTACTTCGGTTAAAAGTGGGAAAATATCTTCATCATAACTCCTATTATATTGATTCAACTTCAGGGAGATTCTCCGCTGATTTATGAGTCAAAATCACGCTTCTTACATCGCGATTCATTCTGGTTTTTGTAGAATTGATGAATCCCTGGTGAGGAGATCCTTTTGTCCCTGATTCTTTTGAAGGAAGATCTGATGGTTTTGAGAGAGATCTGGGCTGATTTTCATGATGATGGATGGATTGATTGGATGATATTCAGAAATTATCTATGAAATGATCAGATCTTGTGTAGATGTGTCTAAGATCAAGAGAATGAACTCTGTTTGTAATCAAAGACAAGTTTTGCTTGCAGAGAATGAACTCCTAGCAATCAGTGTTCATGGATGAACAAGCGATTCACAGATTTAGAGAAAATTTTGATAAAAAGGTGAATCAATCTTATTCTTGTCATCCATTCCTTTATATAGGAGTTACAAGTTGTAGAAATGAAAAGACAAAGTGTAGAAATTAAGAAATTTAGAAACTAGGAATGTATACTTGATTTTGGACCAGAATAAGTGTTTTGTTGTATGTCTCTTTGCCTGACCACGACCTTGACTTTCTTGCTGACTCCCTCTTGGTATTCTTGGTGAGAATGGGCTTGAAATGGACTGAACAAAGGGCTGGTCGAATTTGGCTTGAAACAAACCCATAATGAATTTGTTATGAACTCTCCATGGGCTGCAATACTTCTTCTTGGGAAACTTGATCCAAAACACATCCAAATGGTTTATTGGACTTTTATTTCGTGGCTGATTCATCAGAAAGAGATAATGGATCCTTAACTTTGCGTTTGAACTTCTTTTGGGCTGAGAGAAACAAATCTGATCCATCTTCTTTTTTTGGGCCAAAAATCACTTGTCCAGCTAGGTCCATGGCAGTTTCAGTGTCACTCTCATTCAGCTCAGCTTGTCCTTGTGTAGTGTCACTCAGCTGGTTCAGCTCTAAGTTCAGCTCATTCATCTCATTCAGCTCTAAGGTAGTGTCACTTAGCTCATCCAGCTCATTTAGCTCAATGATACTCACATGAGCTGGTGTTAGCTCAGTATGCTCGCTTTTCTTCCATCCTGGTTTGTCCTTTGTTTGATGATCAGCTGGCTCGGCCATGGTTACATCATCCCCTCCTCCTTTAAAATGATTTTTCCTCAAATTTGTATCTCCTACATCAAAAGGAAACAAGTTAGACACAAGACACAAGTTCAAGCAAAGAAACATGTAAGCAACAACAAAGAAAAGTTTTAGAAAGAAACTTCCTTGGAGTGTTGAAGTTGTTTTTCTCAAGTACTTCTATCTCCAAAATTCTGGCTGATAAGCAAGGTATCTTCTCTTGTTCCTTGCACTCGTTTGAGACTTATCCTGATGATCCTGGACACTCAAAACACAACCTATATATCCAGAATCATATGTGCAAGACATGTTCTTGTTTAGATCAAAAATCAAACATTTCTTCTTTACAACATGTAGCACATGCCTCAGACATTCAATATTCATATTAAAGAACGTATTGTAAACCAGAATAGTATCAAGACACAAAATAGCATAGCTCTTAAAGAATAACTTCAGTACATGCAAAAGCTTCTCATATTCAGAACACAAAAGATCAAACTCAAACTGAGAATCACTTATCACATCTTTCAAAGGTTTAGCAGGTTTGTCAAAGAATGTGTTATCCACCAGTATATTATCAAGGCTCAAAACAACACCATTCTCAAAGAGTGATCTCAAAACATGCCAAGATTTATCAGTTTCAGAACATAAATGAGTAGGTTTCAAAACATAATCAAACACAAACTCGTTTTCAGCTCTAAATGGTTTTAGTTCATGCAAATTCCTAACCATAGATTCGTCCAAGGCACGAGTGGATGCAAACAAATCACCTGTGTCTAGTTTATGCTTAGAACAACACAGAACAAAGCTATTTCTTTGAAGACAAATGAATCAAACGATTTCCTAGAACAAAAAACAATATGTCGCAGAAACAACTCTAATATCTTTCCAGAGTGATCAAGACCTTTTTTATGTTCCATAAACTGATCAAAGCTCAAAACAAGACCAGGATTGATTGCATTACCACAGTAAAAACGTTTTTGTTCAGAAACTTTATCTGGTTAAAGTTTCTTAAAAGAATGAATCATGTGATCAAAATCAGTGTCTGAAACACAAAATCCTTTTACTTTTTCTAGACCAAAAAGTTTTACATCATTGGAACTAACCATAACAAACATTTCAGACAGAGAATTAACCAGATCAAATCCCTTACAGTGCTCTTGCAGGCCAGGGAACAAAGACTTAGGAATAGTGCTCAGCTCCAAGCTGATCTGCTGCTCCAGCACTTCACCATGTTTTAAAATCTTTTGTTCTGTTTTTGGTGAGTGTTCTTCTGAGACCTGAGACACTGAAGCAAACTACTCGGATGCACCCGTTCAAGACTAGTTAGTTCTTCACATGTTTTATTGATAACAAGTTCAGGTTGAGGAGACAAAAGAGAACACTGAGGTTTTGTTTCAGATTCTTACCTTACCTTAGTTGTTTAAGTTTCCAGCTCTTGGATAACCTTCTCTTGCTTACTACAACTCCTCTGACTATCAATATTTGAGGAAGGACGTGAGGTTGGTCTCCTTTGCTGGCCTGTTACAAAATCTTGCAGTACTTGTTGTGCAATCCTTTTGAAATCATCTTGAAACTGTTGGCTGTCCAAATGATCAACTGTTGCTGGTTGCTTCTGAGACTTCTTTATGGGATCACGACCATAGCAAGCTCCTGCCTCCTCTCTGGCATGTCTAGGACGTTCTCTGCTCCTCCTAGTTGGTTCATCTTGCCTCACTGGTCGTGCTTTTTTCTGCACAGAATCAGAATTGTTAAAAATAGATTTTTCTTGTCTTATCAAAGTCTGTCCTTTTTCCAGCAAATTATTTGTGGAAGAACTGAATTGATCATGATGTGTGCTCCTCCTGTTAAGCCTTTCCAGTGACCTCCTAGAATGTATCATTTCCTGCTCATAACCAGACTCATCAATAGCATAAGAATCTCTTTTTCTCATAGATTTTTCTCTTCTCTCCAAGGCTGCTTTTGTTGCAGAGTTGAACTGGTTATAATCTAGTTTCTTTTCAGGACGTCTCCTTCTGCCATTGCTTCCTCCGGACATGGCTTCCTGCTAAGAAACTCAACAAGAAAAATTAACACAATAACAAATAGCCAAAGCCTCACTTCTCTTTGTGTTTCTCTCTGATTTTTCTGTGAGTTTTTTCTGTGAATCCAGTAGCTCAGCAACAAACAAAGATCAAACTTCAGAGAACAAACTCCAACCCCCAAAAAGAAGAAAGATATAGAAAGATTGCAAGATTTTTGTTTGCAAGAGGCTTTACCACCATGGCTGGATTTCTCCTCAGCCAGGCTGGATTTCTCCTTAGCCAAGTTGGATTTCTCTTCAACTTTTCTTTTGATTGTTTTTTTTTTAAAAATCTGGTTGGCCCTCTTGCAGATTCAACAGATAGAAAGATAAGAGATTTCTGGAAAAATTGCAGAGCAAATTGCAGAGAATAGAAAACAGATTCCCAAAACAAAGAGGAGTGAAAAACTTCTAGAATCAAACCCCAGATCAAGAGCCTTCAAATCTGCTCTGATACCACTTGATGAATCCCTGGTGAGGAAATCCTTTTCTCCTTGATTCTTTTGAAGGAAGATCTGATGGTTTTGAGAGAGATCTGGGCTGATTTTGATGATGATGGATGGATTGATTGGATGATCTTCAGAAATGATCTATGAACTGATCAGATCTTGTGTAGATGTGTCTAAGATCAAGAAAATGAACTCTGTCTATGATCAAAGACAAGTTTTGCTTGCAGAGAATGAACTCCGAGCAATCAGTGTTCATGGATGAACATGCGATTCACAAATTAAGAGAAAATTTTGATAAAAAGGTGAATCAATCTTATTATGGTCGACCATCCCTTTATATAGGAGTTACAAGTTGTAGAAATGAAAAGACAAAGTGTAGAAATTAAGAAATTTAGAAACTAGGAATGTATACTTGATTTTGGACCAGAATAAGTGTTTTGTTGTATGTCTCTTTGCCTGACCACGACCTTGACTTTCTTGCTGACTCCCTCTTGGTATTCTTGGTGAGAATGGGCTTGAAATGGACTAAACAAAGGGCTGGTCGAATTTGGCTTGAAACAAACCCATAATGAATTTGTTATGAACTCTCCATGGGCCGCAATACTTCTTCTTGGGAAAATTGATCCAAAACACATCCAAATTGTTTATTGGACTTGAATTTCGTGGCTGATTCATCAGAAAGAGATAATGGATCTTTAACTTTGGGTTTGAACTTCTTTTGGGCTGAGAGAAACAAATCTGATCCATCTTCTTTTTTGGGCCAAAAATCACTTGTCCAGCTAGGTCCATGGCAGTTTAAGTGTCACTCTCATTCAGCTCAGCTCGTCCTTGTGTAGTGTCACTCAGCTGGTTCAGCTCCAAGTTCAGCTCATTCATCTCATTCAGTTCTAAGGTAGTGTCACTTAGCTCATCTAGCTCATTTAGCTCAATGACACTCACATCAGCTGGTGTTAGCTTAGTATGCTCTCTTTTCTTCCATCCTGGTTTGTCCTTTGTTTGATGATCAGCTGGCTCGGCCATGGTTACATCAAGAATCAACAAGAAATTATCAAATCTCCAAATATGTGAAACTAGAATCACTTCGGTTAAAAGTGGGATAACTTCTTCATCATAACTCCTATGATATTGATTCCACTTCAGGGCGATTATACACTGATTTATGAGTCCAAATAAAGCTTCTTACATTTTGATTCATTCTGGTTTTATTAGAATCAAGAAGAAATTGCTAAATCTCCAAACATGGTAAACTGGAATCACTTCTGTTAAAAGTAGGATAACTTCTTCATCAAAACTCCTATGTTATTGATTCAACTTCAGGGTGATTCTCTACTGATTTATGAGTCCAAATCAAGCTTCTTACATCGTGATTCATTCTGTTTTGATTAGAATCAAGAAGAAATTGCCAAATCTTCAAACAGGGTAAACTGGAATCACTTCGGTTAAAAGTGGTATAACATCTTCATCATAACTCCTATGATATTGATTCAACTTCTGGGTGATTATACACTGATTTAGGAGTCCAAATCAATCTTCTTAACTCGTGATTCATTCTGGTTTGATTAGAATCAAGAAGAAATTGCCAAATATACAAATAGGGTAAACTGGAATCACTTCGGTTAAAAGTGGGATAACTTCTTCATCATAGCTCCTATGATAGTGATTCAACTTCAGGGTGAATATCCACTGATTTATGACTCCAAATCAAGCTTCTTACATCTTGATTCATTCTGGTTTGATTAAAATCAAGAAGAAATTGCAAAATCTCCAAACATGATAAACTAGAATCACTTTAGTTAAAAGTGGGATAACTTCTTCATCATAGCTCCTATGATAGTGATTCAACTCCAGGGTGAATATCCACTGATTTATGACTCCAATTTAAGATTCTTACTTCTTGATTCATTCTGGTTTGATTAGAATGAAGAAGAAATTGCTAAATCTCAAAACATGATAAACTGGAATCACTTCTGTTAAAAGTGGCATAACATCTTCATCATAACTCCTATGATATTGATTCAACTTCAGGGTGATTCTCCACTGATTTATGAGCGCAAATGAAACTTCTTACATCTTGATTCATCCTAGTTTGAATAAAATTAAGAAGAAATTTCCGAATATCCAAAGAGTGTAAACTGGAATCACTTCGGTTAAAAGTGGAATAACTTCTTCATCATAAGTCCTATGATATTGGTTCAACTTTAGGGTGATTATCTACTGATTTATGAGTCAAAATCAAGATTCTTACATCGTGATTCATTCTGGTTTGATTAGAATAAAAAATAAATTGCCATTTCTCCAAACATGATAAAGTGGAATCACGTCGGTTAAAAGTGAGATAACTTCTTCATCATAACTCCTATGATATTGATTCAACTTCAGGGTGATTCTACACTGATTTCTGAGTCCAAATCATGATTTTTACATCGTGATTCATTATGGGTTGATTAGAATCAGGGAGAAATTGCCAAATCTCCAAACATGGTAAACTAGAATCATTTCGGTTAAAAGTGGGATAACATCTTCATCATAACTCCTATGATATTGATACAACTTCAGGGTGATTATCCACTGATTTATGAGTCGAAATCAAGCTTCTTACGTCGTGATTAATTCTGGTTTGATTAAAATCAAGACGAAATTGCCAAATCTACAAACATGGTAAACTTGAATCACTTTGGTTAAAAGTGGGATAACTTCTTCATCATAATTCCTATGATATTGATTCAACTTCATGGTGAATATCCACTGATTTATGAATCCATATCAAGCTTCTTACATCTTTATTCATTTTGGTTTGATTAGAATCAAGAAGAAATTTCCAAATCTCCAAACATGGTAAATTGGAATCACTTCGGTTAAAAGTGGCATAAGTTCTTCATCATAAGTCCTATTATATTGGTTCAACTTCAAGGTGATTATCCACTGATTTATGAGTCAAAATCAAGCTTCTTACATCGTGATTCATTCTGGTCAGATTTGAATCAAGAAGAAAATGTCAAATCGCCAAACCGGGTAAACTGGAATTATTTTGGTTAAAAGTGGGATAACTTCTTCATCTTAACTCATATGATATTGGTTCAACTTAAGAGTGATTATACACTGTTTAATGAGTCCAAATCAATATTCTTACACCGTGATTCATCCATTTTTGAATAAAATATAGAAGAAATTGCAAATCTCAAAACATGGTAAACTATAATCACTTCGGTTAAAAGTGGGATATCTTCTTCATCATAGCTCCTATGATAGTGATTCAAATTTAGGGTGAATATCCACTAATTTATGACTTAAAATCAAGCTTCTTATATCTTAATTCATTCTGATGTGATTAGAATCAAGAAGAAATTGACAAATCTCCAAACAGGGTAAACTGGAATCACTTCGGTTAAAAGTGGGATAAGTTCTTCATCATAACTCATATGATATTGGTTCAATTTCAAGGTGATTCTCCACTTATTTAGGAGTCCAAATAAATCTTCTTACAGCGTGATTCATTCTGGTTTGATTAGAATCAATAAGAAATTTCCAAATCTCCAAACATGGTAAACTATAATCACTTCGGTTAAAAGTGGGATAACTTCTTCATCATAACTCCTATGATTTTTATTAAACTTCAAGGTGATTCTTACATCGTGATTCATCCTGGTTTGATTAAAATATAGAAGAAATTGTCTAATCTCCAAACATGGTAAACTGGAATCACTTCGGTTAAAAGTGGGATAACTTGTTCATCATAGCTCCTATCAGTGATTAAACTTTAGGGTGAATATCCACTGATTTATGACTCCAAATCAAGCTTCTTATATCTTGATTCATTCTGGTTTGATTAGAATCAATTAGAAGTTTCCAAATCTCCAAACAGGGCAAATTAGAATCACTTCGGTTAAAAGTGGATAACTTCTTCATCATAACTCCTATGATATTGATTCAACTTCGGGGTAACTCTCCACTGATTTATGAGTCCAAATAAAGCTTCTTACGTCGTGATTCATTCTGGTTTGATTAGAATCAAGAAGAAATTTCCAAATCTCCAAACAGGGTAAACTGGAATCACTTCGGTTAAAAGTGGGATAACTTCTTCATCATAACTCCTATGATATTGATTCAACTTCTGGCTGATTTTCCACTGATTTATGAGTCCAAATCAAGATTCTTAAATCACGATAATTCTGGTATGATTAGAATCGAGAAGAAATTGCCAAATCTCCAAACAGGATAAAATGGAATTACGACGGTTAAAAGTAAGATAACTTCTTCATCATAACTCCTATGATATTTATTCAACTTCAGGGTGATTATCAACTGATTTATGAGCCCAAATCAAGCTTCTTATATCATTATTCATACTGGTTTGATTTAAATCAAGAAGAAATTGTCAAATCTCTAAACAAGGTAAATTGGAATCACTTCGGTTAAAAGTGAGATAACTTCTTCATCATAACTCCGATGATATTGGTTAAACTTAAGGGTGATTATCCACTGATTTATGAGTCTAAATCAAGCTTCGTACATCGTGATTCATTTTGGTTTAATTAAAATCAAGAAGAATTCGCAAAATCACCAAACAGGATAAATTGGAATCACTTCGGTTAAAAGTGGGATAACTTCTTCATCATAAGTCCTATGATATTGGTTCAACTGCAAGGTGATTATCCACTGATTTATGAGTTGAAATCAAGCTTCTTACTTCGTGATTCATTCTGGTTTGATTAAAATCAAGACGAAATTGCCAAATCTCCAAACATGGTAAACTTGAATCACTTTGGTTAAAAGTGGGATAACTTCTCATAACTCCTATAATATTTATTCAACTTCAGGGTGATTCTACACTGATTTATGAGTACAAATCAATCTTCTTAATTCGTGATTCATTCTGGTTTGATTAGAATCAAGATGCAATTGACAAATCTCCAAAAAGGGTAAACTTGAATCACTTTGGTTAAAAGTGGGATAACTTCTTCATCATAACTCCTATGATATTGATTAAACTTTAGGGTGATTCTCCACTGATTTATGAGTCAAAATAAAGCTAATTAAATCTTGATTCATTCTGATTTGATTAGAATCAAGAAGAAATTGCCAAATCTTCAAACATGGTAAACTGGAATAACTTAAGTTAAAAGTGGGATAACATCTTCATCATAACTCCTATGATATTGATTCAACTTCTAGGTGATTGTCCACTGATTTATGAGTCAAAATCAAGCTTCTTACATCATGATTCATTCTGGTTTGATTAGAATCAGGAAGAAATTGCCAAATCTCCAAAAAGGGTAAACTAGAATCACTTTGGTTAAATGTGGGATAACTTCCTCATCATAACTCCTATGATATTGATTCAACTTCAGGGTGATTCTCCACTGATTTATGAGTCCAAATCAAGCTTCTTACATCGTGATTCATTCTATTTTTATTAGAATCAATAAGAAATTGCCAAATCTCCAAACAGTGTAAACTGGAATCACTTCGGTTTAAAGTGGGATAACATCTTCATCATAACTCCTATGATATTGATTCAACTTCAGGGTA
The DNA here is from genome assembly GCA_905132885.1 of Moricandia moricandioides. Taxonomy (NCBI): domain Eukaryota; kingdom Viridiplantae; phylum Streptophyta; class Magnoliopsida; order Brassicales; family Brassicaceae; genus Moricandia; species Moricandia moricandioides. Next base: position 28,990 of record CAJHQQ010004273.1, read on the forward strand.
ATTCTACACTCATTTATGATTCCAAATCAAGATTCTTACATCATGATTCATTCTGGTTTGATTAGAATCAAGAAGAAATTCCAAATCTCCAATCAGGGTAAATTGGAATCACTTTGGTTAAAAGTGGGATAACTTCTTCATCATAACTCCTATGATATGATTAAAATTAACGGTGATTCTCCACTGATTTATGAGTCAAAATCAAGCAAATTAAATCTTGATTCATTCTGATTTGATTAGAATCAAGAAGAAATTGCCAAATCATCAAACATGGTAAACTGGAATCACTTCGGTTAGAAGTGGGATAACATCTTCATCATAACTCCTATGATATTGATTCAACTTCAAGGTGATTCTCCACTAATTTATGAGTAAAATCAAGATTTTTACATCATGATTCATTCTGGTTTGATTCAAAAAGGGTAAACTGGAATAACTCCCGTTAAAAGTGGGATAACTTCCTCATCATAACTCATATGATATTGATACCACTTCAGGGTGATTCTCCACTGATTTATGAGTCCAAATCAAGTTTCTTACATCGAGATTCTTTCTGTTTTGATTAGAATTAATAAGAAATCGCCATATCTCCAAACAGTGTAAACTGGAATAACTTCGGGTAGAAGTGGGATAACATCTTCATCATAACTCCCATGATATTGATTCAACTTCAGGGTGATTCTACACTGATTTATGATTCCAAATCAAGCTTCTTACATCGGGATTCATTCTGGTTTGATTAGAATCAAGAAGAAATTTGTAACTACCCAAATCCTAGGGCCCAGCAAAGCCCATTTAACCTGCTGAAAACCCTAGGTATTTTTCTATAAATTAGAGTCTCACCTCATTTTTTATTAAGGAAAGCTGAGACACGTTGAACCTCTGCAGAAACTTTGCCGTCAGGGAGATCTAGAACCGATCAGCCTCAGCCACCATCCCCAAAGTTGAGATCGGACACCCCACCCCCGGAAATCGTCGAAGGTAACCTACAAAAACCGTTGTGGCCGCAAGTTATATTATTTCTGTTTAGAAAATCGATCATATCTCTATAACTGTGTGGTTTTTCACAAATTTAAGGCCACCATCGTGTTCGGGACGTCGAGACGAGTCAGGAGCAGGAAGATCAGCCGGAGAGCCGCCGCCTCGTGCCGCCGGAAGCCCCGTGCGTGAGATTCACGCGCCGCCGCAGGTCGCCGGAGCAGCCGCGTGTTAGCCCCACGCGCCACCGTCACCAGCAAACATTCGCTGGAGCCGCCGTCTATGCCGTGTCGCCGCCGTGTCTCCGCTGCGTCGTCACTGCCGCTGGTGACTTTTTAGGTAAGTCGTCATCGCCGCCGGCGAATGGTCACCGGTGACTTGCAGGTTCACTCGCCGGTGACTCGGCGACTCGGCTGAGTCAACTCGGCGACTCGGCTGAGTCAACTCAGTGAGTCAACTCACTGACCAGTCAAACTGGTTCGGTTTAATAATTGATTTTCGGTTAATATTATCCCTTGATTAAACGTAAGCA
>CAJHQQ010004274.1:0-30490 GCA_905132885.1 Moricandia moricandioides
TGATGATAGAAGCATGGGAAGATGATGATCATGATTACTCTTGTGTCATAACCAAAAAATAATAATATTACTCTTGTAATAATTTTATCATTCAAAAAAAAAGGATGTAGTAATTTTTTTTAAAACAAGCAAAAAAGAAGAGAGACATTGGCGTGCTAATATTCGTGTGACTTTTCCTCTTTTGTGTAATGGTCTTTGTCTGTCCTTTTATTATGTGTGTTCTTGACTTTAGTTCTTTGTTAGCAATCAATCTTTTTTATGTAACAAACCATTTGAACTTTTTTTTACACTCAATTTCACACTATGCACTAATCACGCAAATCTATCTTACTGGCTAAATCATGTAAACCATCTTTTTCCCCGGGAGTTGCAGTGAGTGGAGAAGAAATTAAATTGAAGGTTATAATTAAGGCTATTTCGAATATTTTAGGCATGAACATGTTTGTGATCGATCCAGTTTTATCTAAGGCAGATTTTATGATCTGCAAGATCGGATTAAACTGTTTTGTCATATGTTTTTTTTGTTTTTTTGTTTGTTGTCCTTGTTCTTGTTTGTTGAAGAGCAAGTAGAAAGAGCAAAGTATAAACTCTCAAATTATCACAAGTCAACAGCGGCAGAAAGTAAAATGTACCTTACATTTTGAAGGTGAACCGCATACATCATGTGCATGCAGCTTTATTTCTTATATATATATCATTTTTAAGTTGGATTTGAAATCTAAATGCTAACAATAATAATAGGACTGTTCATCTCTTTTACTCATATTGTACGTTTTAAAAGTAAGATAAAGAACAAATTAAAACCTAACTTATAATTTTAATACCCTAAATTGTGATTTAGAGAGAAAGAATAAAACCGAGCTAAACGAAAGTTTTGTTATGCCTTATATCAGTTTGAATCAACTATCATATCACCTTTAAAAATTTGGTGAAGAAATATATTGATAAAATATTTCCCTTATGGCTTACACAATATACACTCACATATCAGAAAACATGTGAAAGAGCATGGAGAATCTTAAATATTCATCATCAAAACTATTTTGCATCTGACAGAACCCATTCTTCTTTTTCTCCATCTTCATCTTGTTGTAACAAAAAAGGAAAGTCAAAACTTTACTAACTCATATTTCCATGTAAATTTAAATTAACCAAGTAGAATTACTATAAATGTATATATGCAGATGTGTGTTGTACCTCATATAGTTCAAGCTTGGCTTCCTTCTGGCAATGTGATCAACCTAGAACCCGAGTCATACTCCATCGCGGTTCCACAGCTTAAACCACGCAATATTTGATCAAATATATATGTTAAAACTCAATAAGCAAAGTTCTAATGCTACAATCTTACTTGGTGCATTTGACAGCGTTGGTTTTGCCACCACTAGAGATCGACAGAATTGTTCCAAAGAAGGAGGTATTCTCCGTTCCACAATTTGGACAAGGACCCTGTACCGAACAAAAAAACAGATAGTGACAAGAAAATTCATCAAAAACTCTTGTTGCTACTCTTTTCCAAATCTGAGTCGTAGTTAACCACGTTGTGGTGGTCTAATGGTTTCTATTAAATGAAGAGTTGCTATGTTGGTTTAGGCCAAAGATCAATTCATTTTCAGTACGAAATTATTAAATCCACACATGGCCAGCCGACAAATTCCTGGGGATTATTCGGTTGGGTCTCGGCCCACCGGATATCCGGGTCAACAAAAAAAATCTAAGTCATAGTTTCTTTTTTTACCTTGAAGATCAAGAAGTCTTTGATGATCAGTTTGGTGATCGATAGAGCCAAATATACAATCAAAGGAACGGCAGCGAACCACGTGAATATGAAACTGTATGGTTCTGAAAGCTCCAAGAGGTATGTGATCTCAAAACCTGTAATGTCGTCCAAGAAGAAAAACCTGGTAGTAACACAATGGTAAGAAAACATGTTAGCCAAGACAAAACCTGAGGGGCCCTAAAAAGAGAACCGGTTATAGATACTCACAGTCCGAGAGCAACAACGGTTGCTGGAACATTTAGCAATAGCATTTTGAAATATATAATCTACCGCGAGATCACTATTCACCTGAACTAAAGAAAATCAAGAATAAATTTATGCCTTTATATAGTATATAACCTAATTAAGCATATGAAATCTTATGTTATCTTAACCTTTTTGCTACGGAGACTGCATCTTGGACCCTCAGACACAATCTCACTACCATCGATCTATAGAAGCAGAAACATTCATAAAACTGAAGCTTTGTATAAAAATCTCTTTAGAATATATCTATCCTTTTGAGTGAAGCATATAGTGAATGGAACCTTTAGTTTCAGTTTCAGCTTATCAAATTCTTCATCATTGAGGATTGGATTTCCAGAAACATAAGCCACTGAAGCTTCCAAGAACCTTTGTTCATCAGAGCTTAGCATCACAACACTGCTTCCTTCCCACATCAACTCCTCTTTAAGGTTATCAAACTCCTCATTCGACATAATCGCCTTGCCATCATAGTAGAAAGACTGCAAGAGAGAAAGTAACAACGCTTAGGCTCTTGAACATTTGTTACTTATAAAAAAAAGGATGGTTGATGGTTGATGATGGTGTATGTAGTAGGAGTTACTTGCATGGCTTGGAGAAACTCTTGTTCCATTTCACCAATTGATTTCTTTTCAGCCTTGTTGATGCTGCAATACGGCATTATATTGCTATCAACCTCTTCTCCTTCAACTTGACCTTTAAAGAAAGACCAAAGGACTAGAACTCAGAAACTTAAAAGGTTTACAACTTTGAATGAGTTCGAAACCGAGACATAGGGTGAAGACCTGATTGGGTCAAGGAGATCGATCTTCCAGGGCTGAGTTGAGTCCTCGGAGACGAGGGAGGAGATGGAGAAGAGGAACAAGTGGTGGGTTTGCGAGAAACGGCGGAGAAAATACGGGGGCTTGTTAAACTGAACAACATCTTGCTACCCATTTTCTCCGGGAGAAGAAAGTAGATTTCTTTTTTTCCGGGAAAGTTTTGTCAAGATGAAGCTATGGTTGAAGATTTTGAGTGTGAGCTTCAGGTTTGTTCTGGTTATTTTTTTATTGTTTATTATTTTATTAAAAAACTTCAAATTTGGAGGGAAGATATTCATAGATAAGAGAGGTGTGGTGTAGAGATGAATTCTTAAGGCAGATCTTTGATATTTTTCCTCCACATCAGCATTTAATATCCGCCTTAATAAATTAGAAACACAAAACTTATTAGCTTTTGGACATAATTTTATGCTATGAACTAGTAATAAATCTGTTGTTAAGTATTTGGGAAATTGCGTTATTAAGAGAGGTGTGGTGTGTTCCAGTCTCTTTTCTTTGGTGTCTTTGTGTCTTTATCCTTCTGCATTCGATTTGTGTACCTTACTGAAGGTGTTAAGACGTATGTCTAGGGATGTCTACGGTTTGTGTCATTGATGTTATATATGAAACACATGTTGTATTAAGAGCTTGAGAGTTATTTCTGATTTACATTCTGTTTTTTTTTATCTTTTTTTTTTCTTCCTTGTGCTACTAACTGTAAAAAGGAGTTGTTGATGATGATGATTCCGGATGCTAAAAAAGCTTTTTCTATACCATCAGCGAATACCTAAGCTCCTGCCAAATTAGAACAACAATAAGATATTTGTTCCATGGATTGTAATCTCCATGACACTGAATCCACACAGTGGTTGCATAGTTGACTTCATAAGCTTACCTACTAGCCGTCCATCGCTGGTTTGTTTCAGTTTTTATTCCGCTATGACCTGATTGTATCTGTTGTCCAGTTGAAGAAACTGTTTTTCCAGATGCCACTCTTGTTACCTGTAATGGATCATTATCGATACAAGTAACTAAGAAACCTCTTGTCTAATTGCACGCTGTTTTTTTCAATACCTCATTGCTTGCTTGGAAAGAGTACACTCTATTTTCCTTGAAACCCTTATACCAAGAATAAATTGCAACTCAATGATTAGTCTTAGGGAATGAAAAAAAAAATTCAAGTGGACTTGAGTTGCACAAGCTGCATGCACCTTTGTTTGAGGAAATCTTGTGTGAGATCCATTGTTCTGCTTGGTCTCGGATCTAATGGAGAGCTGTAGGTTAATAAAACCGGGTCAAGAAACTATGAGAGTAATCAAATAACTAGAGCGTGACTAAGAAATATCATACAGCATTACCTTGCTGAAAAGGTCTGTTGGCAAATCTGGTTGAACTCTCTTTTCTGTATTAAAACTAAACTCCTGTGTTGCATTTGGAAAACGGTTTGAGTCCTCATTAGAAAACTCCATTTACAAAACTTACAGAAGATCAAGTGCAATTGTTAAGACTATCATACCAAAGGTACTGTTGTTGCTCGCTTGCTATTTTTGAAAATGCCCATGTCTCCTCTGCTTGAAAGTATCTGTTTCAAAGGAGTGGAAACCTTTAGGTGTGAGAATTATAATGCAAGCGGATGAGACTCGAGAAAGGATACCTTCTTGTTCAGGGGAAGAGCTTTAAAAACATGTTTCCCTTCCGAGACATCATGCTTAGATATATCCAAAGCGCTAGGTCTGCAAGAAAATTAAAACTTCTTAAGTTTATATTCACGTCAAACGCAAGTTGATGTGAGAAATCAATCCATTGAATTTTCTATGTGACTTTACAAGTCATACCTCCTACTTTCCCTGTTAACACCGTCAAGGGTACCAGTTATATTAGATTTGTCTGATCCCTGTTAACAAGAAATTCACTTGAAGGATCAAGTTGTGTAGATAAGAGAAGTACTCGTTAAGATCACAGGGCAGGCGATAAAACTAATATAAAGCAACAGTGTAGCTACCTTATACGAATCATTCCTCTGATTAGACCTTGTTGGTACTGATGAAGAATGTTGCATAGCCCTTTCTGAAGTCTTCAAGTGAAACTCCTGTTTAAAGAAAGTCAGAATATGAAATCATAAGTCTTGCACCCTATTATTAACTGGAAACATTACATCAGCTGAGAGGAATTCATTTCTAATACTTACTTGGAATTCAGTTGGTTTCGGAGTGCTCTTTTTCCGGACGGGCAATGAGGGTGCATCAAATATCTAGAGATCACAAAACGAGCATGAGTTGGGGAAGGACAATGAAATCATTTCCGGTACACAGTTCTTAGTAGCAGATACAAACCTTTCGGTTAAATGGACGTGCTTTGAATCTATATACAGCTGTTGAGTCCTGTTCTAAGTTCGCATCATTCTTGTGCCTGAAATAATAATTAGCAACACATCCTGTGAAATATGAGACCTTTCCTGTAACAAATCATTTAAGCAAAGAGATAGGATCTAACCGAATCCTGTGTGCCCTCTGCGATGTAGCAAAATCAGGCTCCTGTGGGACGGTACTCTTTGTCCTGGGATGTTGTGAGTTTCTATCGAGAGTTATATCCTGCAATAGTTAAATGATTTAGATCCACGTAAGAGCTCCCTTTTCACCAGAAAGATTGAATATTCCAAATACAGACACGTTTTCAGACTTTATACGTAAGATCAAAGAGTAAAGAAGCAATAAAAGCAAACCTTCTTGGGTAGCTTATGAACAAAACTCATCTCCGGCTTTGTATCAGCAACCTGAAACAGGATTAAGTGAATGTTTATTGCCACTAATCTCAGATAAACATAGTGCACTGTTAAAAGGGAACCAACTATACACTGTTTTAACAATGACAATAACTCTACCTTACGAAGAAGACCCCCGTCAAGCTTCTGTCTTTTGGCCGCTTGAACTTCGGTCCCACATAAGCCTTTGTCATGAATCTGATCCACTTGCATATGAAATTTACTATACAAGCAAAAGAAGGTACTTCTTAGGTGAATAAAAGTAAAACATACAAAGACCTTAACAAGCCCAAACAGTAGTTACCTCGCATTAATTTGTTTTGCCAACTGACTAGCAGTGGGTCTCATTAACGTAGAGCTCCTTGGAGTAGGTCTAATGCTTGACTTGGCCCGGAACTTTGGTTTGTGATCATTGTGGTTGTGATTGCTAACCGTTGGCCCTGGTAAAAGTAAAGAAAGTGAGAGACCATAGACAATAAAAGTAAATACCAAAGATGGACCACATAAACAGAAACGTTAACTGGTTTTGAAGATAAATGAAGAGCAATGTTGTGTAGAAAGCATAATCTATAATAGAAGTATTATAGCAAAAACAAAAGTTATTCACCATTGCATATGGGTTGGTTAGGAACTTTCTTCAAGTTATTACCTTGTTGGGAAGAAAATACCCCAAAACGCAGTCCATTCCCTGAAGCCAAAAAAAAAAACACAAAGCCGTACTTTTTAAGAATCTAAAAACATATCTTGTGGTCTCCACTTTCTACACACCAGAATCAAAAATTGAGCTGCAGAAAACATTAACTCACCAGTCTTATTCAAAAATGGATGCTGATAGATACCTCTATCCTTCTCACCAACAACATCTTCCTCCTCCTCTGGTTTTGTAGTCTTGTCACCAGAAAACTCATCTCCAAGCAACAATTTTGTAACGAAAGCTATAAAAAAATACAAATAAATTAATACCAAATGCACCTTCATAGTTCCGAGTAAATCAAGAACCAAATTGCAACAAAAACAAACCACATGAGTAGATGCAACATAGAAATGGAATCTTAAACATAAGTGTGATCACATTGTTACTCTATTTTCATTCAACAGAAGCGTATGATGATGATGATGATGATGAAGATACTCACGAGAGGGGGCGTAGGAGGGAGCAGAGTGAAACCAGAACTCGGCGGCCTGAGACTCCGCCGGTGACTCCTCCCGTGTGAAATCGAACCACCGAGACGCGTCAAACTCGTACTCCAGATCAAGCTCTCTCACCTCAAACACCGTTGGCTCCACTATATCTTCATCCATCTCCATTCTCTCTCTCTCTCTCAAGCGCAGTTCAAGTCACAAATCGTCTTCTGCAAAAACCTGAGCAGACAAAAAAACCCTAATTTTCTACAGAAAATCTCTGATTCATCGGGTCTGATGATGAAGAAGAAGAAGAAGAAGAAAACGGCACAAATTTCGCTGTTTTAAAACAAAAAAAAAAAGATTTATTTTGATCTCCATACGAAACTCTCCCAAAACGGCATCGTTTTGCGTGGATGTACAAACGGCTCTCAGAAAGCACAAACAAAAGGGAGAGGACGCTCCGGTTTTTGTAACGACTCGAAATTTTGAATCGTAATTAAGACTACCGATAAGACGATTATACCCCTACGAGTTTGAGTGTGTAAGGGTGTTTTCGTCCTTTTCGTTTTTTCTTTGTCTTACGTGGGGGGCCTTCGAGGCGCGTCTCTTGGGTCTGCGAGCTTTCTTGACCTTCGACGACACTGTCATTCCGGCTGGATCGATAATTTAACCCTTCAGTGTTGTCTTTATTTACGTATCTGCCACTAACGGTTCTATTCTTTTGTCAGCTTAATGACCTGCCAAATTGCGCTTTCTCTGTATAAAGTTCAGCATACATTATAATTAATTCACATTATTGTTTTCATTCTATGAAATGGAGATTGAAATTTATAAATGAAAGTTCATTCTTTTACTCTTGTGAAAATCAAAAGATAAAAATTTCTAATGATGTTAGGATAAACATATACAATAGCTTTGAGACCACAATTTTAAAAAATGGAAGTAATAATTATCAAATTTGTAAATTCCATATTTTTCTTTTTATTGTCTGTGCATATGCAACACTAGAGGGGATGATAGAAGCTTTTTACATGGAAATTGAATTTTTTTCCTTTTTAAAGTAACATTTTCAAAATGATATATTTAGATCATTATTTTAAAGTAAATTTGAAATCAATTTCATATGAAAATGAGGTACGTGTGGACACAGCTTTGACGTTGACTGTGGATTTTAATAAGTTATCCATCATTTTTGTTTTAAGCAAAACTTGTCATTTAATACGGTTCAATGGGAGAGTACACAAAGACCTAAATTTGTGTAAAAGAAAAGGACAAATTATCAATTTTTTTTGGTTCTTGGGGGTAGGACAAATTTTGAAAATCTAGTAATATGTTTTGAAGGTATAAATTTTGTTCAAAGGGTTTTGGGTTTTGGACCAAAGCTACTTATGGGAGTACAAAGATACATTTATTTGGGGAGATGTTGGTTGAACATTTTCATAGGTAGTAAAAGAACATTTAACTAAATATGGAGAAAAAACTTTTTTCATATGCACACTCAATCAAATATGTTGTGACAACCACTTATATAATTGGAGGTTTAAATTAGTTAAAAACCTTATATATAAGTAGTTGGAGAATTTAAAAACATAAAGTTTTAGTTGGAAATTTTCCATCTGATTTCAAAATAATTAAAGGTTTAAATCACTAAAAACCCTATATTATTTGATGTCTTATATTCATTTACTTTGTGCTCACATGATCCTTAAGACAATAGATGCAGTTATCTTCTTCTTCTATCCATCAATGAATATGTTCAAAATAGTTTAAGTTCATTCAAATATATTAAACTTTGGTCTGACAAGATTCTTATGAATAATTAGTAAATCATACGAAGATTCTCTCATTTTAATCGTTTCCCAATAACACTGCAAATAACAGTAGCTTTTTCTCGTTCATGTCACACATCAAAATCAATAAGTACACAATAATTACACCCAACAAAAATCAAGAAGGGTGTTAGATTCTTTCTTTTTTTTGTCAAAGAAGGGTGATAGATTTTTTCAGATGTTCATAATGGTAACCGTATTTTTTGTTATATTTTTCGAACGCTATTAAAGAATGAATAACCGAGGAGAAAATAAAAGCCAGAGAGCTGTTTCACATCATGGAGCAGACCTGAACTGTGTAAGAAGACAATAGATGTTTCAGGTTACAAGCAGAGAAACAAAAGCAGTTCAGAGTTTGTCACGTGGGTTTTATTGCAACAATGCTTCTTTATCCATCGTCTCCAGCTGTCTTGTCGCATACTTTGTGATTAGAATCGTTGTAGCTGCAGTTCCTAAAAAGCCGAGAACGTTGTGTGTAGCCGAAAGGCTGTGTTCATGTGCAGGAGATGCTTCTGCTAATTGTCTTTACAAGATTTCCTTTGCAACACAAACAAGAGATGGTTTCAAAAAAAATACATAGACGAGAGGATCCACTGGACAGTGACAGTACATGATTCAACAGTGAAAAAGGTACTTCAATCAATCTTCTAGAAGCTAGCTAACCTTGCATTTTTTTTGTTGGAACCAAATTTATAAGTTAAGTTATTGGATTAAATGTGAAATGTTTTTTGGGATCAAAATAAAAGTCCTTTAACTTAAATGGAATAATTTGAAGATTCAAAAATCACATAGAACCGTCACACACTACAAACTATTTACTGAATTAAAACAAAATAGATCAATTTTTCTATTTTTTACGATTTATTATTGTGTTTTTAATTTTTATATTACCGTTTTATATGGTTTATGTTTATGATTTTCAAATTAAGATTTGACAAGATATAAGAAGAAAAAAGTTTGCTTACATTATGTCACATGTATCAAAATAACATCAATCTTTAAATGGGCCTGGCTGGGCCAAGAATTCCGTGTGAGAGATGACTACATACTTTATCTCTCTCACTCTCTTTCTTCGACCTCCCACCCACTACCCCTGTTTGGGAGATTCGCCACCACTTCTTACACCAACACTCGTCAAAAATCTCAGGATCGCAAAATAGACATGACAGTGATCACGACTCCCATAGAAACTCTACATCTAAAGTCAACACTTCGTCTTCTACCACGACCTTTCCCTCGAAGTCAACGTGTTCAACTTCTCCCGCTCAACACGTTCTCGAACTCTTCTTTAACTTTTTCAACTGTCTCAGTCTCTCAAGGTCTTGTTCACCTTATATGTCTTGTTTGGTTGTTGGGTACTTGCAAAGTTTACTCCTTTTCCTCTCTCTCTCCCTCTCTCATCGTGTTCTGCAACTTACAGGTGGCCGATCGATAGATTTGTGGCGTAGATATGCATCCGACAAGTTCTCAGAGATGGGTTTGGATCCTGGAGCTGGTTCAGACAAGGTGCAACTTTGTGTTCTTACGTTTTCTGTTTTTTTTTTTTTTTATTTGAACGGTTGAACTTGGAGGTTGTTTAGTTAGGTTTATATTTGAACTGGCAGTAGTTAGTTGCTTTATATAGGATTATTGATTAGGCAGACACCTAGACCGATTTGCCGGGTTGGCGCACGTCTAAACGCTGACTAGATCGATTTTTAGAACACTGGTTCGAACCAATCGGTTGGATGTTCATATTGAGAAAAGTTTGTTTATTTTATGTCCTCAGATGTTTAATGAGACGGATTCTATTGTGGAAACATTGAAGAAAGCAAACTCATTTCTTCCTCATGTAGTGTTGGCGAGTACAGTCTTAGCTCTTCTCTATCCTCCTTCTTTCACTTGGTTTACCTCCAGGTTCTTCTCTAACACACTTTGAGTAGTTTGTTTCTTTTTCTATAAAAAAGCTCTTCTTACTTACTCTCTTGTTCTTTTAAGGTACTTCGTACCTGCTTTAGGCTTCTTGATGTTTGCGGTTGGTATCAATTCAAACGAGAAAGACTTTCTCGAAGCCTTCAAAAGACCAAAAGCTATACTCATTGGTTATGTTGGACAGTATCTCATTAAGCCTCTCTTAGGTTTCATCTTTGGCTTAGCTGCTGTTTCTCTTTTCCAGCTCCCAACTCCTATAGGTGCTGGAATCATGTTGGTTTCCTGTGTTAGTGGAGCTCAGTTATCAAACTACGCAACATTCTTAACCGATCCAGCATTAGCACCACTTAGCATCGTCATGACATCTCTATCCACGGCTACTGCAGTTCTTGTCACACCAATGCTATCACTCTTACTCATCGGGAAGAAACTACCTGTTGATGTAAAAGGAATGATATCCAGCATTCTCCAGGTCGTTATTGCACCAATTGCTGCAGGATTGCTACTCAACAAGTAAGTAGAATACTAAAAAGAAAATATATATTTAAGCATCTTTATGTCTTCTTTTTCCTCTTCAGGTTGTTTCCAAAACTATCCAATGCAATCCGACCGTTTCTACCAGTTCTATCGGTTCTTGACACAGCATGCTGCGTTGGAGCGCCACTCGCGTTGAACATAAACTCGGTTATGTCTCCGTTTGGAGCAACCATCTTGTTGCTATTAACAATGTTTCATCTCTCAGCTTTCCTCTCTGGATACTTCCTTACTGGTTCAGTCTTTAGAAACGCTCCAGACTCTAAAGCCTTGCAAAGAACATTGTCATATGAAACTGGTAACAAACTCAACAAACTCTCTGGTTTTATGATTTGGTTTTAAAGTTTGTTGTTGTTAAATTTTCAGGAATGCAGAGTAGCCTTTTGGCTCTAGCGCTTGCTACAAAGTTCTTTCAAGACCCTCTTGTTGGGATTCCTCCAGCAATATCTGTAAGATCCTCTTGTTGGGATTCCTCTTTAGGTGATGATACTAATAGATAATTGTTTTGATTTTGCAGACGGTGGTAATGTCATTGATGGGGTTCACACTCGTTATGATCTGGTCTAACCAAAAGGAGCAAATCATTTAACAATTTTAATTTATGTACAAACTTGTTGTAACATTATTAGAAATACTAGAGTCTTTTTCCGCGCTACGCGCGGAGTATGTATTTTGAAAATATATGTTTTTTATTTCTTTTGTATAATTTTTCAACTTTAAAAATGTTGCTATTTTATTATAATATTTTTAATATTTATATGTTTTAACTAAATTGTCTATTTCAAGTTTCATTTTGGGCAATTTATGGGGAAATTATCTTTCTTTTTTGCGAGACCAAGTTCTTGTTAGTTTAAAAAAAAAAATAAAAAAAAAATAATAATGATGTTTTTTTTCTTGCCATTCAGTGACATTTTCCTCTTATGTAGAATGATGTAAAAAAAATTATTTTAATTTTCTTTGATTTTCCTTCCGAACTTCTAATAATGTATATCGAGTTGTTGAAATAAAATATTGTCCGTTTAGATGAATACTATTTTCCTGTATTTTAGTTAATTTTGAAAATATATTGAACTTTTTTTGTAACCATTAGGCCTGGAACAAATAGGATATCCGGGATATTTCAAAGTATCCGGATCCTTATCCGGCGGATCCATATTTTTATTATCATTATCCTTATTGGGGTTCTGAAATATCCAGGTGTCGGATATCTTTCTAAAAATTGTAATATCCGGATATGAATTGTTAAAATAAAAATAAAAATATATTTAAATACATAAAATATTAACAATAACTTAAAATAAAATATATGTAATATTTTTAATTATTTCTATGTATACTATTACAAAATGTATATATATATATGTTACTATAGAAATGAAAATAGAATAAATAAAATTAGTTATATATATATTACTATTTTTAAAATAGTTATCAATAAAAATTACAAATCCGGATGTCTAGACTAAAAAAACAAGATATTCGGATCCGAATTCGGTTTTGACGAATCCAACATTTTACTATCCGGATCTGGCCCCTCCGGATATCCGGATCCGACCACCCGGATATCCGGATTTTCGAAGCGGATCCGGATCGGATCCCGGATCGAATCCGAACTTTGGATAATAAGTCTCAAGCCTACATATGATATCAAATTTATTAACTTATATGACGTCAAATGAATATCAGTTTGATTCGACATTGAACATGGTATAGCAAATTGGGTTGCTTTTTACCTTGATAAATAGAGGTCATCATGTGTTATGTGTTTTTTTATTGGAGCTGGTTGGTAGTATGTATAAAACCTGTACATAGTATTTTCAAGTGTTTGATATAGTTTTAATCAAACTGGTTATTAAGGACCTGTATAAATCTGACGACAACTGATTTTAGACGTTTATACACGTATATAAGTTTTAGACTGTAAGAACTATAAAATGTGGACATTTTCGATTCTATAGGACTTAGTATGGAAGTAAGTTTTTCTAAGAAGTGACGGGTGACATAGTTTTAGCGTTAAAAGGAAAGTGGTAGGTGCTTTAGATTTTGGTGTGTGGGTTACATTAATTTAAGCTTCTTATTTGCGACGACGAACACAATGCCAGTTTCGGGTTGATGTTGTGAGTGTGTCTATGAGTGAGTTTGAGACAGCGATTTTGTGTGTTTCCATTTTTTAAGGTGAGCAGGCTGTAATACATGTTTGTTTGGTTTGAAGATGTGTAGATTTGAAGCAAGACTAATACCGAACTTAGTGGGTAATAAACGATGCTAATGAGTGAGCAGAAGCAAGGATTTCAAGTTGTCGACAAAAAAGTGGGGGATGTGTTTTAGAAGCGCATGGGCACTTGGTCGGTGAAAATATATACACAACCTGGATTTCTCACGGGTGTTGTAGTGTTTAATCGTTTTACGACAATTTTCTCTGGTGATGAAATGTACTTTTAAAGATGCTCTAATACTTTAGTTTAAAAGAATGTCATGTTATTGTAATCTATGGGAATTATGTATGTAAATCGTGTACATCAAATTTAATATAGAAAGTGTGTATTGTCATCGTGTGAATGTAAATCCCACTATAGAATATATTATGAGATAAAGATCAAAATAAACATAAGAAAGTTTTTGTCCCAAAAATAACATTCAAGGAGAAAAATGACTAAAATAGACTTTATCAAGTGATGTAAATATATATTTATACCTTTGGGTTAATTAATCTAAACTAAGGGTTTAGAATTATGGGGTGGAGATTTTGGAGTTGAAGTTTAAAAATTTTAAAAAATAAAAATAGTAAAATTTTCAAAATAAAAAATATCTATTTTGGTCATTTTTTCTCTTAAGGTCTATTTTATGACAAAATTTTTAAAATGGCTATTTGAAAGATTTGCCCATATATTATTCGTGTCATTATAACGGGTGTGCCAGGGTCATATGGGTTATGGATATTTCAAGTTTCACTCACAGACCCACCTTTCGTCTTCCTTCTCTAACTGTACAAAAAGAAGTTTCGTTGGCTAAGATTTATAATATTTCATTTTAAGTACGGCCTGATAATAATAATAATGCTATCTCAATATGTGTATCAGTAAAATTTTCACCCTTTCTAACTCAGACCTTTCATATATGTTGCGATAAGTCTTGAACATGTGATAAAATACTTAATTATATTTTTCATACCTTTTGATCTGATCCTTAAACCAATCATTCAGCCTTGATTTTGGGATTAAGTGTTATCCTTCGAAGATCATGAGTGAAAACCGGAACTAAGTGTTATCCTTCGATGATCCTGAATGAAAATGGTGCTGATGTTTAAGGTAACTGGTATGTTTTCATGATACTAATTTGTGAAACTCATAAGAGGCAATATCACAATTTTTTATTGTATAATTGTACTCATTCTGTAAATAATATAATTATTTAAAATTTGATACTCTATCGAGATAAAATCTTCTTGCAATCACAATAATTCAATAATTATTTTTAGAAGAGTTATCATGTGTTATACCACTAAAAATCATCTTAATATAAGATTATATTATGTAATAAAAGTATGTATACCCAACAAAAGAAAAGAAAATGATTATTGAGACTCAAATATTAAAGAATAAATAGTCATACGTCAGTAGTGTTTTTATTTATACAAACTACTAATCTCTTACTCTAATATATAATTAGATATCTCAAAAGATTTTGAACAACAGAAAAACACATGGACATTGTAACATTCTCAAACTTAAAAATTTCATTTTATTCTAAGACATAAATTGCTGGTGCATACTTAAGGGAAAGAGAGCAATGAGTTAAAAACATTCGTTGCTTATCTTACAATACAAATTATCAGAATGTAAGTAACAAATCTCTATGATATAAAGTGTCAGATTATGAACTGCAAAGTCGCTTACATTTAAAGAGCCAACGCCGGAGACATCAACATCTGGTTTCCAAGAGAATTAACATAGCCGCAGATAAGTATCCATCTGATTTTAAGATGACTGACCATAATCAGCACCAACCCTTTATTGCTCCATACATATTATTACAAAGAAGAAGCAAAAATTATCCGTCCCACCAAGCAATAACTTATGCAATTTAGAGTTGATCCTCGTACAGTCCATAGAGCAAAGCAAATCTAAAGATATTTTTTTTTCATTTACCAAATTTAAAAATATATTATACAAATTATGTTGACATGAGGCTCAAAGAAATTAGCGTTTCATCCAATCAGAAATATGCATTGCATATTCTCTTCTCTTCTATGAATTATACTTTTTTTTGTTTAAAGAGTCTAAATGAAGTATGAAGTATAGTTAGAGCTGGAATTTCCGAAAAGAGCTTATATGATAAATTTGCAAAAGTAATCAGCACAATCTACCTGTATAAATGCGGTGGATGTTCCAGGAAAAATCTTATATAAGTTGTATGAGTTTTGACTCAAACGGTATAACAAAAAATTTCTCCAAACTTTGACTCTCATCTTACCTGGAAATTGTCTGGAGCACAAACTATAATAAAAATAATTTGTGAATTAGCAAAAAACTTTTATATCCTTTTTTGAAACTAAAATTCAGACTTGACATGTATGTTTTAGTGATGAAGATAAAACCAACTTGAAAAATACGGTGTTTTGAGTGTGCTTAACACACGGCCTTCTTCAGACATCCATGTTCTTTAAGGAATAGGCAAAGAATTATCTAAAACCATAGATAAATTAACAAAGCACAAAACTTACGTAGTAATTTACGCTTTTTTTTAATGCTACCATCCTTCGTAACGTTCATATATTTTTATTTTTATTTTTTTGCTGAAATTTGGTAATGTTCATATGTTTCACAACAATACTCTTCTTTTTCACATCTCCCTCTCGGTGAACTTCTTCTTCATCCTCCTTGTGATTGCAGTTGTTGATTTTCTCATCTTAGACAACGATCTCCTTACCGACATTGAAATCCTTTACTGGTGACACATGTACAAAAAGATTAAGTACATGAAACCGGATTTTAAGCGACACCAAATGGGATTTTTAACTTGATTACGTACCTGCTCATCCATTATCATCACCTCCAAGCCAATAAGCATGCATCCTCTCGTTATGTTCAAGGTTTCCAGAGATGGATGACTTTCTCTCTCTTTCAAGGGGTGGGGGAAGAATGTCACTGAAGAACATGTCGGAGGGGATCTTTGCGGGATCATATTGCAGATTTGTTTGCCACGGAAGTGAAGTTTTTTTTCAAGCGTGAGTGTGGGTAAATATAGATATGATATAACTGAGTGAGATATATAGTGTGAGGGGGAGAGAAATTGAAGCGGTCAGAAGGTTTTGATAGTAAAAGCCATGAACAAAGCTTTGATGAAGCATAATTATACAGGGAGAACGTTACACCGGCGCATGGAAGGATAGAGTAACGTGATAGCAATGGATAAGGTTTCCAAGAACAGGTTCATTAGACGATTTGGGTCAGTTTTGGGCTGTTTTGTACTAAAAAAAATTAAATATGGGCTTACACAAAACCATGTCCGAGGACGAAAATGTTAAGGAGGTAGCTGAGATGTCAGTTTGTGATTGCTTGAATTTATAAGCATACGTGGATAGCCTCTCCATTCACTATATTCAACTTTTAGTATTAGTAGATATTCCACCGTAAAGGACTGTTCCATGACAAACCCGGTTTAAACTAAACCAGAACTTCAAATTTGTGAAAGAAGGAAAAGTTATTTAGCCATGGCGTTTGCTTCATCATACAACGTAGTTGAATGGTTCTCTCCTGCTTCCTTGCTTTACACATTCAAATTCCATTATGCTTCTTTACTTTGTGCAGTGCTGCCTTTCGAATCAACAAGTCGACATCTAAAATGGAAGTCTCTGAAAATTTGTTGAAGGGCTTTACTCAATCTTTGTATTATAAAGAAGGTCAAATGCATGATCTGGTTATCAATAATTTTTACATGCAGGTAAGAGCGACTTTTGCTTGATATAGAACAAGTGATTGGATAAAAAATGAAAGCGAAATTCATAATGTTCTGTTTGCCTATTGCAGGATCTGAGTGTAGCCTTCATGGAGGGTCGTGGTGGTTAGACCAATTGTATATTTAGAGAATAATGTGGATTATCGATGTGGTATTAGCAGAAAGATCTTGGTTTATGTCTCTAGTGATCACAGTAAACTTTTTTTCCTGAGTTTGTCGTACACATAGTTTTTTTTTTGAATATCAAGAGATTCGCAGCGAGATCCTTTATCTCTAAACCCAAAACCACAACATTATATTGTTTCGTGTCAGTGATTAATCAAACCGGGGACCTCTAACCTAGACAAATCCTCTTCAACCGATGACATCTAACCTAGATAAATCCTCTTCAAGACATGAGTCTCTACCAAATCCAAAAGCTAATCTTGTTAAACAATGACTCCATTCTTTTATAGCTGATCTTATTCAACGTCAAAAACTCTAAACAACTAGAGTATCTTCTCAAAGTTCAGCTTAGCTTCGGCCTCTGCTTGTTTTCATTAAGGGTATACAATTTGATCAAACTGAAATGATATAGACCGAACCGAATAAAAAACTGGTTTGCTTTTAGTATACCATATAAATTGAATGGATATTATTTTTTAGAAAATACAATATATGGATATGGTTTAATTATAGATAAATCAAACTAAATAAACCTAAAATGATCGATTAAAATATAGTAATTTGTAAAGTATAGTGTTATTTGAACTGGATAATTTATTAAGTTAGTTTATTTATTATTTTGATATTTAAAATTAAATTTTTATTAGTTTACTTTTATCATACAAACTAAGATATTTATCATTTTTATTAATACCGAATAAACAAAAAAAACAAAAAATAACTAAACCGAACTAAACCTAAATAGACATAACTTCAATTTGGTAGCTAAATTTTATAAACCAAAATATCCAAAAATAAATCGGAATTGAGCGCCGTATTTGCATATATCACCTGATTGCATATATGGGGAGTTATGCCAATGCATAACCTAGTATGTAAGCATTCTTCTGTGTGTATAAAAAGAAAAAATCTACTTCTGAAAGTGACTTTGCCCTCAATTGTAATCACCTTATGCAGGTCATTTCACGCTCTGAGTTTGTATCTTGAACTTTTCTTTCTACCATTGTACCTCTCTATTCGCCTTACAACATTGAGTCAAATATTCCTTCACATCCAGAAGCTTTGACTCAATGTTGTCGATAGATTAGAATCAAACAAATAAATAAAGAATGATTCTATGTAGCTAAGAAGATCGATAAGAGAGCGGAATACACAAATCATGTCCTACATCCAAACCATATGAAAAGTAAAAATATTATATCTCTAGCTAATACATATATTTGATGAGATTACAATATTCCGTAGTTATAAAGCACCATACACGGTTATACAGCATAAGCCAGATTCACATGATATCTTTATATTATTTTAAATGGTGTTTAAGTTTTTTGCATAAAAGTTAAGAAAATACAATTTTTTATGCAATTTATTTTAGTTTCATAAAATAGCATTAAGTAAAATTAGCTTAACCAATAAAAAGTATAGTATTTGTAATTAGTCATAATTTTTGAATAACATCAAATTTTATCTAGAATATTAAAAACATCACTTATTATGAAACAAAAAAAATATTAGATACAACTTAAAATAATACGAACAGAGTACATTCTACTGTTAACTTTCCTACACAGTAGTTCTCGCAACTCTTCCACACGGTTGCTTTGGGAACTATTGTTTGAACTCTATTGATTCCAATACCTATTTAACAACAATTATTAAATCGTTATATACATTCATACTAAATGAAAAAATGTGTTCACTATAATCGAGTTAAAATAATACTAATACCAAGAATGCGGTTAGAGCAATAGAACAAAAGAGGCGAAGAAGAATATACTGGAAAAAAATCTGATTAACATTTTCTTGGTGATAACCATTTTTTTACTGAAAAAAGTTTGATTAAAATACTTGAATCATAGCATTAAATATTCATATTTTTAGATTGGGTATATATCAATTATATAAGATTAGGTTTATTCGGTCAGAGATTTTTCGAATTCGTATCTATTTGGATCGGTTCTTTTCGATTCCAATTTTTACCGATAGAGAAAATTTTAAAGTATTTCCAATTTATAGATCTATATTTCCCTCTAAAATAAAAATCTCTATTATAAAACTGATTTTACTCCAATGTATTATAATAGAGTTTCTCTATTTGTAAAAAAAATATAAAAATGTTACTTTTTGTCTCTATAGTTAAGAATAAAAATAATATTAGCCTATATTTTCTCTTAAAAATAGAGAGATTTTACTATATAAGCATACATTAGAATAAATTCATCTATATAATAGAATTTCTCTTTTTTTAAAAAAATATATAAATGAAAATAGTGATGAATTGAAAATGGGTTTATATTATTTTCAGGCCTGTTTTGGTTCGTATTTTTGGATCCGTATAAATACGTAGGCACAGATCGCTTGGTCTCAGCTATAAAGAAACGTGATATTTGAAGATGATAACAAGCAGCTACACGAACTAGTTGTGGGAGTAAACAAAGTTTCACGATGCATAATTGGATATCAACATTTGGATCAAACCAACAAGCATAATGATATCCCCTATATATTAATTGAGGATCTTTTTAAAAGATGTAACCTCAAATTTATATTAATTAAAAAATAACCCAATCCTATGTGGCATTTGTGTATGTCTTCCAAATCGTATTTCAAATAATTCTAGAGCACTTTATATAAATTATAGTCTAAAAATTATACTCTTTAGCAAAATAATATTTTTAGGCTATAGTTGGTCGCACATTTTTATTGTTTCTCAGACTTTCCTTATATAAAACCTACGGAATTTCCTAATGTGGTTAAAATATATATAGTAATTAATGATTTTAAATAATAAAGATTTGATAACAATATGTATTTTTTTTATCATTTTTGTTTATTTCTTTATTATTAAAACAAATTACATAATTACATTAATCATATAATAAAAATTTAGATTTTTTGTATATGTTGTATTTTGAATTTTTCAAAACGAGTGTAAATTACTAAAATTGTTAAAAATCTCACATTAATATTTATGATTAAGGTTTAAATTTTTTTATATTAAGATACAATGAATATAAGATCATATGAAGAAATAATTTTATGTGAGACTAATATATAATATTTGTCACATAGTTTCATAACTATATATCATAGCAACAATCACTTTTAATTTTTTTTGAAAAAATTAAAGTACATAAGAATCAACCCGAACCAGACCCGTAAAGATTCGATCCGAACCAAACCAAATCAGATCCGTAAAGATCTGCAAAAATAATCAGATTTTACAGTATAAAAATATAAATTTTTAATAAATATTTCACCCTGCGCAAGGCGCAAGTCTTATCCTAAAATTTATATCATAGCAACAATAATAGTCTAAAAATTATACTCTCTAGCAAAATAATATTTGTAGGCTATAGTTGGTCGCATATTTTTATTGTTTCTCAGACTTTCCTTAAATAAAACCTACGGAATTTCCTAATGTGGTTAAAATATATATAGTAATTAATGATTTTAAATAATAAATATTTGATAACAATATGTATTTTTATCATTTTTTTATTTCTTTATTATTAAAACAAATTACATAATTACATTAATCATATAATAAAAATCTAGATTTTTTGTATATGTTGTATTTTGAATTTTTCAAAACGAGTGTAAATAACTAAAATTGTTAAAAATCTCACATTAATATTTATGATTAAGGTTTAAATTTTTTTATATTAAGATATAATGAATATAAGATCATATGAAGAAATAATTTTATGTGAGACTAATATATAATGTTTGTCACGTAGTTTCATAACTATATATCATACCAACAATCATTTTTATTTTTATTTTGAAAAAAATAAAGTACATAAGAATCAACCCGAACCAGACCCGTAAAGATTCGATCCGAACCAAACCAAATCAGATCCGTAAAGATCTGCAAAAATAATCAGATTTTACAGTATAAAAATATAAATTTTTAATAAATATTTCACCCTGCGCAATCTTATCCTAGTCTATTATTATAAAGAACTGTTTTATCCCTCATGGGGACGCCACGTCATAAAATAGAGTGACCACCGACTGACACATGTCTTCTTCATATAAAGTAAGCCTTGATTTCGTTCAGTTTTTATTGGGCTGACCGAATGAATATTTGTATGATCCAATTGACATGAATTGGGTTGAAAAAAAATGTTAGCCCATTAAAGCTTGGCCGGTTAGTCGCCTTTATCTTCCTCACGAGTAGCACCAACTCTTTTCTAGGGTTCATCGTCTCCTCGAAGCTCTCCTTAAGTCCACCAACAATGGATGTTCTAAGAGGTTGAGTGAGACGAGTATTTATGAGGAATCATTGTGTCGATCTCTGTTGTTGTCGTTTCATTTACGGTTCTTCCCCACAGAGTCGTTACAAGCAACATTAAAATCTTTCGATCCAACACAACCACGATCGCTCATTAAGTGATTTTTATCTCTCTTCTAGGCGGTGAATTCGACCTATAAAAAGGTAAGTAATCATTGCTAGAGCATCATCTTCACAATTCTTCATAGAAATACAATTTTTTCAGTATAATGGCTAACTCCTCAAACATTCTCGCTGATTTGAAGGCCAGCCGGTGTTCTTCCACCTTCGAAGTGCACTCAGATGAAGAAACTGTTAAAGTAACTCTTGAACATGCTCTTGAGAAAGCGACAGAGAGTGAACAAGATGGAGCAAGCGACATAGAGATGGGGAAAGTTATTGCTGCAATTCAAACTGTCACATCAAAGAAAGGGATGCAATCCGTTTTGTTTTTTTTTGTAGGAAAAGAGGATGCAATCCGTTTTTTTTTTTTTTTTTGTCTTCAACTTGATTTTCTTTTTCCAATAATTCGGTTGTTGGTTTCAAAGTTTTTGTTGATGGAGAAAGTTGTGGTGGAGTCTGACATGACTGATGAGCTATGGAATCGAGGCAGAAGGGGAAGCTAGAGTACATCGAAAGGCATATGGCTCTGATTTTTAGCGACGGTGGTGGATCAGTACGCAATAAACAGCAAACCCATATCGAATTTTCTGAAGAAAGTGAGGAAAGAAGAGAAGAAGCTAGGGTTTAGTTTTGCGGTAAAGCGTCGACCTCTCTGAAATCTATTCGTAGGTAAGTGAAGGAGAACATTTTCAAAATTGGCATTTTTGGTTCAGACAGTCAACATAATAGGAATGTCACTCATAGATATAAACCATATCCATATGTATCATGTACTTATGAGTAATGAGGAATTGGAATGATTTGCAGTGATCTAATTGTTTTCCGTTAATATTATTGTCGAGCATTTGTTTATGATACATCTGGATACATTCTGAGTGAGATAAAAAAACATTTGGTCAGGTTGAACCTCTCATTGTTTCATAAATGTTTAACAGAACAAAAAAAAAATTCTCTGATGATCTCTTGCTAACAGCAATAGCCTCCACGAAATTAAGCAGCACATCTATACTTTGCAGTAACTTTACCAAAATATTGATCCAGTACTGACTCAACATTGTCTAGAATTTGAACATAGAATAGAGTTATTGCTTATTGCAACAAGAAAAATACTAACCGGTATTTAACTTCAACCTAGATTGTAAACTTTAACCAGGTATGATCCAAAAAAAATCGATAGTTTTAGATACACGTTGCATATATTGAATACAAAGAATCCAAAATGTTTACAGAGAAACATTCATGAAGTGGTAAATGACATAATATGCATGATGACCAAACGAAAAATATATTATTTAATCATTAAAGTTAAAATTATACTGTATATAAAAATTACAGTCAAAATACTATCCAACAAAAGTTAATATATTGACTAAAACCTTAAAGATAATGTATATTGCAGATTTTTGATAAATAATGGTTAACTATTAATAATAAAATGTTTTGCAGAGAAACCACCATATTGTTTAACTACTCTTAAAAGTAAAAATTAACAGCATACAAATGTTTTAGTCACGAGAGTGAAAATATTTCTAACAAAAATATGTTCTAAAAATAATTAATAACCTAATTTTAAAAAGTATTAAACCAACTTAAAAATTATAAAAATAATTGTCAGCAATATAAAAATAATTCTAGAAATAATAATGTATTTTACAATAACAAATATTTTGTGTGAACACACAAAAATACGAGAAACTAACAAAATATTATGAAACATAAAAATACATAATTTAATAGATATTTTCAAAGTTTTTGAAAAATAATAATTAAAACTAATAAAATTAAATATAAAAATAAATGAAAATTATATTTGCATAATAACACAATAAAAATTCATATGGAAATAAATGTAGTAACTTCATGAATTTCAAAAGAGTCTGAATATAATTTTAATATTGATATGAAAATAAAATATATTTAACTATAAATTTTAAATTGAAAATGTAATAAAAGTGATAAGATAAAATATCATAAATTAAAATAGATAATTAAAATAAACCAATTAAAATATTTATAGTACAAAAATAAAGAACATCACATTTTAATTGCAATCGTTAAGTATAAAATTTAATTAATTGTGAAATATTTAGTCAAAAATCATAATATACCCCCATAAAATAAAATAACCACGAAAATAATTATTCAAACCACATATATAACTAAACTTTTCTAAATAAAGTAACTATTAAACTAAATATACATATTTTCCGCGCTAAGCGCGGACCGACCCTAGTTCTAACTAAAAACTTGATCTTTTGCTTCTTATTTTATGTAACAAATTTCCTTAATTACACCAATTCTCCATAAAATATTTACTTTGTGTCTTCTATATAAAATTTGAAGTAAAACGTTTAAAATGAGAATATAATATATATTTTTTTTGTCAGCAATTTAATAATCTTCTTCGTTCATTTTGGTTGCCACAGAAAGCCAAAAGAGATACAACGAACAGTACCAATATTCCATTAGCCGCCCGATGATAAAATCATCAGCGTCAAAATAAGTGGGCTTAAGAATCGGACGGCTAAGATTACTAAGGTGTATGATAACGCGTAAAGTAGAAGAACATCACACCCTCCGCGAATAAACTCCACGCGTGACTCATCAATAACCTTGTATTTAAGACAGATGTATGTTCCTCAATAGTTACGTGTTCCGTCTTCATTTCTCGATAACGAAAGGGTTTTCGATTTCTCAATTCTTATCGATTAAAACAACAAATCAAACTCATCTTATTCGGTTAAGATTCATATAGATCTGATTCATTTATATAAAATCTCCGGTTCTAACAGGTTCGAATCTACCATCTTGATTGATTCTTGGTTTTATTTGATTCTCTTTTGTAGGATCTGTTACAGAACCTTGTTTGTGTGTTAGAAACTCAGATCTATTTCTCATCAATGAGTTTTTTTTTCTTTTGCTCATTTGATAGATGAATTGATCTAATCACAGTTGAAACAAACTCGATCTGTTTTTAAAAATAAAAAAATTGAATATTGTGTTTTTTTCTTGAACAGGAAGAATGGGTTCTGAACAAAATGATAGCACGAGCTTCACACAATCTTCAGAGCCGAAGCTGTGTGCAAACGGATGTGGTTTCTTTGGTTCGCCATCAAACATGGATCTGTGTTCGAAATGTTACAGAGACATATGCGCAGAGGAAGCTCAGACAGCTGTTGCAAAAGCTGCTGTTGAGAAATCTCTAAAACCATCACCTCCTCCTCCTACACTCTTCATAGCAGAGCCGGATGTGGCGAAACCATCTCAACCAGAGAAAGAAACTGTTCTTGCGGTGGCCGAGGAGTCATCTTCCGCAGGAGAAGCTAGGGTTCTTGAACAGAACGAACCATCTAAAGTAGTTGCAAGGCCGAACCGGTGTTTATCTTGCAACAAGAAGGTTGGGATACTTGGGTTTAAGTGCAAATGCGGGAGCACTTTCTGTGGCGAACATCGGTACCCTGAGAGACATGATTGCAGCTTTGATTTCAAAGAAGCTGGGCGCGGAGAGATTGCAAAAGCCAATCCGGTGATTAAGGCTGATAAACTTCAAAGGTTCTGAAACTTTGCAAAGGCTTGTGGTGTTGGTTTGTTTTTCTATTTAACTCAAATTGTATTTGAATGGAATTGGGTTTTTAGTGGATTGTTTCCAAAGGGGTTAAGATGATGATGAATTTGGTTCTATTTAATTAAGTGAATCTATCAAGTTTGGTTCTCTTTGTCTCAATCATCTCTAGTGTTTTGAATTTGTTTGTTTTGAAGCTAGTGGTCAGACCATGGTTCTGTTTCATGATAATCTTGAGAGGAACTTGCAGAACCAGTTTATCAAAGCTTCTTGTGGATATATTTAAATACTTTGGTCAAGTTGGACTTTGATCAGAGAATTCACATGAAATAGTCGTGTCAAAACAAATTTAGAGTATTGACAAATCCACTACAAAATAAACATTTTTTTGTTTAAGAAAACAATTGATAGATAATGACATGTTAAGATGTCAATCTTATCCATAACTCTTATGTTTATTCGTCATATAAATTTTTGTTTGATATAGGATAAGAATAAAGATAATACTAGTTCCAACTTCCAACTAATGTGATGTGTTGTGTCGGGAATCAAATTGGCAAGTTGTACACACCTGTGAATGTTGTTGACAAACGTCTATTTATCAATATTTATTACTCTCTCTTTTACAAAAAAAATACATATTTAATTTTTTTTTGTTTTAAAATAATATTGTTTTTACATTTTCAATATAATTAATAATGAAAAATTATGATTTTCAAAAATATAAATTACATTTTTTGAAATTTTATTAATTTAGATATATAAGAAATATAAAAGTACAAAAAACTATGCATTATTATTAATTAAGTTATAATATATTTTATTAAAAAGTGTGAAAAATTTAAAACATGAATTATATTGAAATAGAAGGAGTATTTATTAACAATTGTGAGGCAAATTGCTTCAATCATGGACTTGTGGTCTTCAAGCAATTTGGATTCTTGTATTTCTCAAAAAAAAATTATTCGAGTTGTTATGGGCGTCAGACGTGTCACGTAAAATATTTATTTATCATTTGTGTTGGATATAGTTTCGTAGAACTTGACATAAGAAGAATTGAAAAATTTATTGGATCAACATGCTCATTCAGCCCATAACATCCAAATAGATATTTGTGGGCCTTGTCTAAAGCCGACATGTATATGGTAGATATATTTTTCACTGCATCAAAAAATCAATACCCAATATTTCTTGTAATCTCAACACAGATGAAAATCCAAGTAGGAGGATCACTACAGTCCAATAATACATCACAGTAGCCATTAAAGGAAGAAGCAAACTTGACAAGTTCTGTACCCGTTAGGATACGGGGACTAGGTTTTCGAGATCTTCAATAACTTCAATATAACGTTTCTTCCAAAACAGTTGTGAAAATTAATTTACTATTCAAATTTTTTTATTGGCGCGTATTTTGAAAAGGATGTATTACAATCATATTTTTTCTGAAAGATCGACGAATATACTCACCATCATATGGATGGCATAGTATCATAGCAACAAAACCTCTATTTATATTTGGTATGCAAAAAAAATGGTACGGGTTGAGATACGAGGATTTAGAGTGAGTTTTGGGTTCCATACTCAATTGCTCGACCACCTTGACATATTGACCACATTGTTTACAGATTGACACAACTTCTTGTTTAGTCTTTATTAAAGATGATGCCAAGGAGTGGGATCTCCAGCTTTTACGGGATTTCTTTCACCTATATGATATCCCTTTGATACTTGGATTAAAACCTTCTCACTCTCTAGCTCTAGATGGATATGTTTGGAACCATATGAAATCAGGAGAGTATTCAGTTAATCTTGTTATGACCTCCTCTGATCAACCAAACAAAGTCTTACATAGGAACTGGTTCTTGAACCGAGTATCTAGAACCTTCAAAGCCATGTGTGGAAGATAAATGCTCCAAATAAGATGAAATATTTCTTGTGGCAAGCTATCTCGGGTTGTGTGGCGACATCAGAGAGGCTCACTTAAGAACACATGGGTACTAATAGGAGTTGTAGTAGATGTGTTGGCCTTGTGGAGTCGATTAACCATCTTCTTTTTGAATGTCCCGAGCCTTACAGGTTTGGGCCTTATCGTAATATTCGTCCCTTCCTGGTTATTTCCCGAGTACATCTATAGACCAAAACATGAACTTTCTGTTTTAGAAGAGAAAAGAGGTGTCTCAACTGAGACCACAATTTGATACTTTCTCATGAATTTGTTGGTACATTTGATAGTCGAGGAACGACAAACTCTTTAATGGGAAAGTCGTATCCCCTATGAACACTCTTCAACTTTCGTCTCTTGAAGTGTAATGCTAGAAAAATGCTAACGAAAAGGAGTACACGAGTGAGGATCATGAGGACCCTCCTTTTACAAAGATTGAGACAGTTCCCATTTGTATACCTCGAATCCCTACATGCCAAATTGATGCTTCATGGATCGATAATGAGTGGCCTTGATCAAATGAGTTATGAATCTTTCAGATTATGGGCGTGCAACAAGAGCATTTCAGCCTTACATGCTAGGACGGAAGATTTACTTTGGACAACTTCATGCATTAGAGATATGAGGATAACTTCGATCCGGTTTGAGACGGACTGCTTAGATTTATTGGACATGACTACGAATCCGATAGACTGACCAGCTTTCGTGTCAGTAATTAAGTTTTTCCAGAGACTACATCAGAACTTCGAGGACGTGAATCTGATTCATATTCCTAGGAGTAGAAATGGTCGGATGAATTCACTAGCGAGAGAAGCGAGAACCAAAAAATACATCTTCTCCCATATAGATCAGACATGTACAAACGGAAGTGCTTCTAAGAGAATTGACTCATCTCACCAAAACTTGATCTAGTTTTAATGGGTAACTAGATTTTAACCCGCACATCCGTGCTGATATTTTTTATTTTATAAATGTATTAGATATATTACAAATGTTATAAATATATAATTTATTTTTTAGTGTTATATATTATGTAAATCTATATTATTATTATTTATATTTCTTATTCAATATTATTAATATATACTGATTTGCTTAAAATATTTTACTTTGTTATTATTTTTATTACTTACTAATATAGGATATTTTTGGATGTTATGATAGTACGCTTTATTTTTAAAAAATTAAGACTTCAAAATATTAGATTAATTTAATTTTTACAACATATATAAATAGTTTTTTCGTGGTGCATTTCAAAAAGTTATTATTTATTATCTATGATTTATCTTTTGTAAAATTTTCAATATTATGATTTTTATTTTATATATTTATTTTAAAAATTTTATATTTTGTTAAGAAAATTTTGGAAACTTACACAACTATTTTTGAGTTTGGAACGTTAAATGAATTTTGATTTTTTTTGTGACTACATCTAATCTATTATTTTATAAATAAAATATTTGAACTTTTGGTACTATTTAAAAAAAAATTCTTAATCAATTTTTTTATAATTAAAATTAAAATAAATTTAAAAGTAAAATTGTATTTGTCACTAATATTTTATATGAATTAATAAAATTTCATAGTTTTCTAATAACATATTTTAAATAGTATATGAACTAAAGTTTATTATATACTATTATATTTTTGTATACAAACATTTTCAAACAATATATTTTTGAGAGTTTCAAAATAAATAAAAAAGTTGTATATATATATATATATATAAGTTTAACCTATGTTAATACATTTATTTTGTATAATAATATTATATTTTTTAGAATTTTAATTCATTTTAATGATGAGTGATAATTTATTTAAATAAAAATTAGAAATTTAAAAGTTGTTAATTTACCTATTTAATAAAATTTTATCATATTTAATTCATGTAGCACATCTAATTTTATATAATCCAAAATTTATTTATAGAATTTATAAAAAATAGTATATAATTTTATTTTTTGTTTTATAATAAAATTTTAGTTAACATTGATTTATAATAATATATTACTAATTATGAAATTTATTAATGTGTTATTTTCTAAAAAACATTTCAAATTTGAAGTAAGATTTTGTTAGATTTTTCTAAACAGATTTTGTTATAATTAAAAATATAATTTAAATTTAGAGTTGGTTTATTATTAATGTAAATAATCAAATATTTCATATTAACTAATTTGTTAAGTGGTCTTACTATGACTTGTTAGTAATAGATAAAAATAGGACCCTAATTTAATATATTAGATTGAGTGAAAAAAAAAGTTGACAAGTTGATGAGCATAGATATATGCATTAGATAATTTTATAAACATTTTACCGTATTCGAAAACTACAGTAGATCTAACGTTCCGTTAACATTTTTTTTTCTGTCTACAAAACTAATATATACTTTGCTATAATTAACAACAAAAACTTATTAGAAGATGAAGTGGTTCATGAAATGAATTTAACTACTTCATAGTTCATACCTTAAGAAAGTGTACGTAAACCCTGCCACCAGCAATGTCTCTACGAATACGTCGTACCTACTTTTTACAAAGAATTATATAGGTACGTATTTCCATTTATATATTTTATAACTTCTTCGTTAGTTCCCTTTTAATAATGATCTTCTTATTTGTAAGTCTTTTATGTTATTTTATTAGAAAAATTGATTGATTTAGTTACTTAGAATATCTGTATAATGATATACACATGAATATATTATGCAGAGTTAACTTTGTATGCATAAACAACATGAGTCTTGTAGCTGGTAGTCCCGAAAGAACATGGTATTCACCAACAAGCGCACGTGTGAGACAGCAGTTGAACAAATGTATTGTCTCCTTATCCTCATATACACACATACATATATGTAAGTATATACATGCACCCAAAGATCTATTGATTGATGCTCATATGTAAGCATATAAGTTTCTGTATGCATGCACAGAAAGCTCCCATATCTCTTTACTTTTCTTGTAAATTGTTAGCCCGTTTAAGCCGCCGGTATTGCAGCTTTTTCTTATATATATGTATACTAAATACACGCAATTAAATAAAAAAATATAATAGCGTCGTTTTTGTGTATAATGTTAAAAAGAAATACATATGATTGTTAATATATAATGTTTATTACATACATTTGTGATCAAACTTGGGCATTATTTTCGACACCATCTAGTCATACGGTTTTTCCTTCGGCATGAGTATTTTTTTTTTTTTGTCTACTGGACTACAACGGGCCGGTCCAGTTAGCCCATTAGCCTCACTGTTGGAGGCGGAGGTCGAATCCCAGATGCCTGGGAGTTTTGCTGTGGTACACAGACCACTCGACTAGATGCTCCCGGCTCTTCGGCATGAGTATTTACAAATTTGTACTATATTTTCTGGAAAAGAGCGACATTCAAGATTTTCAAGAGACCTTGTATTTGCTTAATCCGGTAATCTAAAAAATACTAAATGATAAGCTTTTCAAAAGAATAAATAAAAATCATAAGAA
>CAJHQQ010004275.1:0-30490 GCA_905132885.1 Moricandia moricandioides
TACATTGTAGGACACATTTATATACAGACACACTTTTCTTAACTACTTTAATTGGCCATTAAGTAACTAATCTCCAATTTAGTAGTTCCATTATTTCCTAACTAGGAAACCATCTTTGGCATGCTTAAACCCCAACCGTTGATCTTGTCTCTATTTCGATGGTTGAGATTCACTTACCCAGATCTGGAAAAGACAGCTTCCCATTATCCACTTTCTTCCCTGTCTTTTTTCCTTGTCGATTAACAAAGATCTTTTGGTCTTTAACCTGTAAAGTGTTCTTATTTTACTGGGATTTTTAATCTTTAGTTTGGTAAGCTAACCTTTGTTAATCTCTTTTTGCTCTGTAATTCGATGCAACTAACCAATGTTTTTTTCTTTCTTGTAGACTTATTCCATCGAATGGAAGAGCCCTGTATGGTTATCGCTGGCGAATGGAAGCCCTCCGAAGATGGGATCTGGACATTCTTTATCGACAAGCAGCACATGTCAAGGATCATCACAATTCGTGCTGGAATGTCGTTGCTTAAACTTCAAGAAAATGTATTGAAAGAGTTCTTCGGCGAACAGTGCAGTTTCCCAGTCTCTCTCACTGAGCTATTGGCCGCCGAACACGAAGGAACTTGCCACCGGCATTTCAACACCGCTGGTAATGCTCACCCACGATGGGTCTGTTTCGTACTTCAACCGTCATTTTGAAGCTCACAAGGGAATGAATCTGTTTGTCACCTTCAACAGACAACCAGAACCTTCAACATATAACCAGAGCCAAGCAGATGAGAACATTTTCCCTTTCACTACGCCTAACCAACCTATCAAAAAAAATACCACCTTTTTCAATCGTTTCCCTTGTCCCTGTCCCCCTTCAAGCTGTACCTCCCCACCTTCAACGTGCTGCGTCAAAAATTCCTGGTTTTCCCTTTTTGATGATGATGATTTTCTGGAACCTACAAATACACAACCGAACAAGACAGCCATCAGCCCTGAGAGACTTCGATCAAAGATACCTCATTTCTCACCTGTCGATGAAACAATTTCATGTGGAGATGAGTTGCTACAAGATATGTTTAAAGAAGATCCTCACAATATTCCTGACAGTTGGAAGTTAGAAGACGAAGAGGGAAATGGTTCAGAGACTTCATTGCCATCCAGGCATTGAAGAGTCCAAACCACGTGGATACGACCATGAACTTCTGGGACCCTTTGCTCGACAACGACTTGGGCGGTTCTGATGCTGGCGGAGGTCATGGCTGGCATCCATGTTCCGAAAACTGCTCCACATATCATTCCTTGCACCACTGGCGATGCGTTTGACCATACTGTGCTTGTATCCGGGGAATTACCCACCTATTGAAAGCCTGAACCAGACAGCAACCTTCGACGTCCAAATGGACAACAACCTTCGGCGTCCACATGTACATCCTCACCTAGTGACTATCACTCCGGTTATCCACGTGGACAGCAACATGCCCCGTCCACAGGTGCATCACAGCCGTCTTCGTCAAAGTCGCCCCAACCTCCCCACCCGACCCCTCCAGTGCGTGAGACGAGGCCACTCTCATAGATCAGTGATGAGGAATTTGACATCCCACCACTTTTTGATGACCTTGCATATGAAGCTGAAGATGTACCTGACTTGAATATAGACGACAATGACGAAGAACCATTTGTCGGGAAACTATATGCAACGAAGCAAGACTGTCAAATTGGACTAGCTATATACGCAATCAAGCAACAATTTTATTTCAGGCAATCTCGGACGACCAGGGATTCGTTTGTTCTGAGTTGTCATGATACTCGTTGCGACTGGCGCATATTTGCAAAAGAGCTAACGAATTGTGGTTACTACACTATAAAAAAGCTCAGATACTCCGCTCTTGCACTTTGGAAATGCGCAACCTTTATAGGAAGAAGGCCACATCAAAAGTCATTGCACATGTCTATCGTTCTCGCTACAGCGAACCCAGCAACGGTCCTAAATCTCTACAGCTCCAGCAATTGGTTTTGGAAGACCTTCACATTTTTGCTTCATATATGAAATGCCATAGGGCTAAAGAACAAGCGGTAGATGACATAGTTGGCAAAGCTGAGGATTCTTATCTTAATATGGCCTCCTATTTTGAGAGGCTCAAATCAACCAACCCCGACATTGTAACTGCAATTGAAATTGAGCTTGATTTAGAAGGTAACACACGCTTCTTGTATGTCTTTCTTGCTTTTGGAGCTTCAATACATGGTTTCCGTCGTCTACGCAAGGTTTTTGTTATTGATGGCACACACCTTTCGGGGAAATACAAGGGGGTACTTCTCACTGCTAGCGGTCAAGATGCTAATTTCCAAGTTTTTCCCTTGGCTTTTGCTGTTGTGGATGGGGAAACTGAGCATGCCTGGACATGGTTCTTCACTAAGCTTGAAAGGATAATTGATGATTCGAATGCCCTTTCCATCATTTCAGACCGTCACTCTTCCATTATCAAAGCCAAGCGAGTAGTGTTTCCAAAGGCCCACCACGGAGCATGCATAGTCCACTTAATGTGTAATGTTGTGTCCCGATATAAAAACAAAGGCCTAGCAAAAATGGTTTGTGAGGCTGCATTCAGTTACCGGCGAAGAGATTTTGACATATGCTTCGGGAAAATAAGGCAAGCAAATGGTGCTTGCGCAAAATACCTTGAAGGAATTGGCACTGCCAAATGGTCCAGGACTTACTTTCCAGGAAATCGTTACAACCTTCTAACCAGCAACATTTCTGAACAGCTCAATAATGCTCTTACCAAATCTAGATCTTCTCCTATAATTGAGCTGTTCATGTTCATACAGCGCATGTTGACTCGCTGGTTCTCTGCAAGAAGGACCAAATCAGCTAAGTATAAGGGTTTTGTTACACCTGAGGTTGAGAAGGTTATGGAGACACACATCAGGCTTACCAAAGGCAGTAAGATATCAAACATCACTGACTGGAGCTACCAAATTAAGGGTGTTTTCGGAAATCCCAACACGGTTTCGCTGCAGTCAAAAGTGTGTTCCTGTCAAGTCTTCCAGAAGCTGCATATCCCTTGCGGGCATGCACTGTTGGCTGCAGACTCCATAGGGCTCCCCTATGTCCAGCTTTTCGGAGACTGCTACAAAGTACAGTCATGGATTAACACATATGCGGGAGTCATATACCCTGAGACCCCCTTTGGAGACCATGTTATCCCCAATTCGATCAAATTTGTCTCCATTCTTCCTCCACAAACTCGACGCCCACCTGGTCGCCCAAAGGATAAGCGTGTTGAATCAACGGGCGAGATACCGGTAAGATTTTCACCTCCACCTGCAATTTTTAACTCTCTTTACAGGACCAAAACTTTAACTTTTGCTTTCTATTACAGGCCCCTAAGAAGAAGAAGCTAGTTCCTAACAAATGTGGCCGGTGTGGGTATCCGGGTCACAACCGAACCAATTGCAGTGTCCCTATTTGACTGTGGTGAATCCTATATCCACAGGACCTACTTTTTGGATAGCGCATTCACCCTCGGTCAACAATCTTCAGTTCATTTTGTTTTTTGGTAAATTTACATGTAATAACTTTCTTGAACATGTATTCGGTTTGCAGGTTGCGCAAACAATCTGGATGATTAATTATTTCATTACTACATTAGTACATTATTTCATTACTACATTAGTACATGCATACTTCACGATGTACACCACACCGTTACCGAACACTGGTACACCGTTTTGCGATGTACCTTTGGACACCTAATATCGCCGTGTTCAATACGGAAATCTGCTGCTTCTGTCATATATCTTTCATCGGCCTTCCTACACAATGTACAACATCAAGCTATCAGGGAAATAATTTCACCATCACCCACAATGCAGGACGTGTTAAGGAATTGGATCCTATATCCTCACCCTCCCGAACCAAGTTTTTTGTTTTATTGAATGCTATATCCTCATCCTCAACCAGCAAGTTTTAGGTTAATTTACAAGTTTTGTAAGACTTGTTACAAATTGTTTATTTTTTCAAAACATATATTTTCTGATTTAATCAAAATCGTACAAAATGTACATTAGGGGTAAGCGTACAACTGGACACCCAAGTTTTACCGTCCATTTGTACACTGTATTATCCACCTGCTTTCTACCCACAGACACATCAAACTATCAACTGAAACACATTAAAATACCATCCATTAAGTTTATAACGTTCATACCATACCAAAATAAGTCCTTACACGTTCCAAAATAAATAAATAAGTTTGCAAAGTCTTTAAACCCAAAATAAAAACATTACTACATTAGTTTACATAGAGTGGTACAACCCAATCCTTGTACATATCCATTGCATACTGCTTCCTCATGATATCCACCAATTTGTTTGTCAAACCATCCATCTTAGGATGTGGGTTCCCTAAAGCATGTAGCTCCATAAACTTAATGGCAACTGGCCCACAATCTCCACTACGCTGGTTTTGGTATGCACCCCCCATTCTTTCCACTACAAAAGGATCCAAGCCGGAAGACCCATCAGATTGGGGTGCACAAACATTTTGCACCAAATAAGGGAGCATCATTGCAACTCCTTCCATCAATACCCACACCTCTGCCATCTTCTTTAGGTCTGGGTTAGGATCCAGAACCAGCACACGCCAATCTGACAGACTGATACACAGCCCAACCTAGTGACAATCATCCCAAATCATTGGCGTGTACAAAGTATCGACATCCGCACCCCATTTTTTCCCTTCCATTGTTAGGAAACCTGTCAGTTTAGCATCACCTACTACCCTTCCTCTGTTGAACTTAGCTGCTCTAAAAGACCGAGTCTTCCCTTGCAGATGTTCAACAAACGAAGGAGGGATAAAAAGATATCGCTTTTGTTTCAAGATTTTCGCATGTCTGCCCCCCACATACTCCACTAATGCATCCATATGCTGTTTCAAATAAACAACAACCAAAGTTTAGCAGACAAATACATTTCATTTACAGCCATCAATGTTACCTAACAAGTACTCACCGTTGTGGTCACCCATTTTTGAGACTTAGCAAGGTCGAGGAAGAACTGATTGTCAAGATCGAAATTCCCAGCATTCAAATGCATCCTGCAGCAACAGTTTCCCAAGTCAAATAAATATTCATCATCCATTAATAAGATATATGAGTTTCGCTTACACTTTTGGGTTCGCAAGCAGGACATTCTCAAAGAAAGAGTAATCAGTATCCTCTACTTCTGGTACTATTTTCTCCAAAGAAAAAGGAACCTTAGCCATCAAAAGAGAGGCCAAATCTGCTTCGCTCTCAACCGGTTTATGTTTTTTGCTTCTCGGACAAGGCGACGAGTCACTTACATCCAATACTTTCTTCTCTCCATCCTCACTCACTTCATCATTGTCACGCTGCTCCTCTTCCACCTCATCTTGAATCCCTGCTATTTCTTTTTTGATGGAAGTATCTTCACTTCTTTCTTCTGCCCCCTCCTTGTCCTCATCAGCGTTCTTGTCCATATCATCTCCTCATCAGCTGCCCCAAACTGCACATACAACATGGCATTACCGTATACTCCAAAAAATACAATATTATGTGTGCTTGTACAATCACCTACTGTCGTACACATGTACACCCAAAAAACATTAATACATACCGCTTCTGTTACAGCTTTATCACTTCCATGTTCATTCGTTTCCATGTCCAAAACTTCCTTCTCATCGCCATTCTACGCACCATCAGAAACTAACATCAGTTACTGTTAAACATGACCTGTTACTTTTTGGGTGTTACCTTCTCCTGGTTTTCTTCATTCAATGATTTGGACATATCAGAATCTTCACTCTCAGAATCGCTGCCATCAACACCAACCTCAATTGCTGCGGAAGCCGACACCTTGACCAGAAAAACCGGAAAAAAATACAATGTCTTCATGTATGTACAAATCCAGACAGGCGTACATATGTACAACCAAAACGTATATATACATACCCCTGGTGTTTGATCTTTAACCCTTCCCTTTTCATTCGTTTCCCTCAGAAAACCTTCTTTCTCATCGCCATTCTACACACGAACATGAAAAAACAGACACATTCAGTCCAATTTTTTTTTCCAAATGTACACTTAGCAACCTGTCCACACAAACACTCAAGAATATGTACACAGACACATTCATTCCAAACCCTGTAGACCCCAAAAAGGTTACTCATGTTTTTACCTTCTCCCTTGTTGCTTCATCCTTAGCTTCATCATCTACACCACTCTTCCCCTCCACGTCATCTGCAACTTCCTCCTCCGAACCTCCATCCTTGTTCTTAGCGACCTACACCAAGTTTCCTTACTTAAGACCTACTCTACAATACAAGTCCATCGAAACATGGTGCTCACCTTCTGTTCAGCTGCCGTACGCTCTGCTCCCCGTGTTATTGCACCTACTAGTTTATTTAGCTCACCGAAATCCTGCAACCACCACTGGCTTTTAATAAATACAATAAATATTCTTGTTTAACTACTCAAAATGGGACAAGAAACTTACAACTTCAGTTCCACAATTAACAGGGGCCCCATCCTGTCCTAACTCAGACCCAACACCGCTATCCTGCTTAACATAAGCCAGTGGGTAAGCATTAGCCACTACTACCCCCGCCCCAAACACCTGGTTATTCGGTAGCTCATCCTCAATTACATAGAAAACGTTTGTGCCACTTCCAGAAAACACCATTCCCTCCTTTTTAGATGTTTCCCCCTTCTCTGCCCAATGAAGAGGAACGGAATTTCCTTTCATCTTAGCTAGTACAGATGCCACCTCATCTGCATGTTCACTACACTCCACACTTGTATTATCAGCATCTCCTTCATTCGATGTTTCCCCCTTCTCCTCATTTTATCGTCAAGCCCAGGGTCCTTCTCCCCACTTGAATTATCAGCATCTCTAGGGTTACAATCGTTAAACAGCCCTCTAGGCTCTATCTCTTCACACACCCTCTTTTTCCTTCGCAACCCCCCAGCTGGCTGCTGGAAAACCTGCCTTTCATTGTCGGTTTGTATTTCCGTAACCACCTCCCCTGTTTTTCAACTACCTTCTTCAGTCCGGCCACCTCTGCCTTCAAATTTTCTACATCAACCTTTAGACCTTCATATTTGCCCCCATCAACATCTACTATCCGACTGAAATACCGGCTCAGCCGCCTTTGCTTCAAATCTGACCCTTCTTGTAAGTTGCTTGCTCCACCTTGTGTTTTCCTTTTCTTCCCCCTATGATCCACGTGGTCGTACTTAGGCTCAGCTCCATCCCCGCCACCCCATTCCCATTTCTTGAATTTATGTCCCGATTCCACTATTTCAACCAGGGTGGACACTTTCCTATCAAATATCTCATTGTCAAACTCCCCCCACCCATCAGGCTCCTCCTCAGCACGCTCCACCATTGGTAGTACAACAAGCTGCAATCACATATACCACAGGAAAACATATACCATTATTAACAGTGTTTAGACTACTAGTTAAATTGAACTTATGTAAAACTTCCTCATCCAAACATTTGGACGGCTAAAGCACGAAAACATATGTGCACCTAACCAAAAACTGCACATGATGTACAACTAATTTTCCTGATGATATGGACAACTACCTAAGCTGGACACATGTACAGTTAAATAGATAGAACACATGGATGACTTTCTACTCAAAATAGGCGACTTAGGATGCTCAGACGTACAAATGCCATATACACACCTGTGAATCATGTTCCGCATCTAACACGTCCGCCAAAACCAAACCTGTGTGTTGTGGTAGCTTCTCACCCACATAAATAATCATCTTCACATCGTTGCTTCCGCCTAAACGCTTAAGCAAAACGGGAATAGCTTCCAAGGCCCACAACTGCAGAGCCAGCAGGAATCCAGCTAAGATTTTGGTTTTCTGCCTTAATTTGTTGCAAAACTCACCAAGGGGGTCCTCACATTTCCCAATAACCTTCTTCGAGGGGGGGGGTCATTGTGGTAATAGTCCACCAAAATGATTCCCTCCCCCACTGGAAAGCAAGAAAATTCTTGACATTCTCAACCAGCTTCACATTCTTCAACGACGGCTTCGGGTTCTGCGTTGTTGCCAATAATACTCCGTCCACAATAATTAGAAGACATAGTTGAAGTTTCCTTCCAGCCGACATCCCTCCATCTCTAACAACCATAGCTGCCACGTCTGCAATCGACACATCACGCTTCCCACCAAACAACTTATCCCAGTAGATGAAATCTTCTTTCCTTGTTGCTGGTTGGTAATCAATGACATATCCATCTTCAAACTCCCCACATGGAAGGCCAGTTACATGCCCAAATTCTCTCAAAGAAAACCTCAATGACTGCCCACCAAATACAGTCCACAATTCAAACCTCTTCTTACTTACTAGTTGTCTAGTAAGTAGGCCATGCACAAGCTTTGCCGAAAAGGCACACCTTCTCACCGACAAT
Source organism: Moricandia moricandioides (assembly GCA_905132885.1). Taxonomy (NCBI): domain Eukaryota; kingdom Viridiplantae; phylum Streptophyta; class Magnoliopsida; order Brassicales; family Brassicaceae; genus Moricandia; species Moricandia moricandioides. The sequence continues at coordinate 8,442 of CAJHQQ010004275.1, forward strand.
CTAAACAAGTGGCCAAAGCACGAACCCATAATCCTCTCCATCTCTCCAGTCCCTTCAAGAACATCCCTCACCAGAAGAAGGTACTCCAAAGATGAGTTACAGTTCAGCCTCTTGCTCGGGTACCGGTCCGTTGAAACAACCTCGACGGTAACCTCTCATTAACAACTTCATCTTTTGTTCCGCCACCTCTGCTTACCGACGAACAATATATCGAATAACAAAATCAGTAATGGAATAAAAACAAAATTGGACACAAATTATGAATTGGGAAACAATGGAAGTACCAACCTTTGGCTTTACCCTTCATCGCTCGCTTCTTTCTAGACGACATCGTGTTCCTCGTAAGAATCCGGCACTTTCTTTCTCACCGTCTCAAACAAAGTCCAATCCCAAATCCGAAGATGAACTCGTCCTCAAGAAGTTACTTTTTACGGACCCAATTGCAAAAACAAACTTTAATTTACCGTCTCTCTCGTGCCCGTGAGTAACCGAACAAATTAGACCCCCAAATCAACTAACTACATTAACTAAGTACAACAAACATAAATACTATTATAACTTTGCTTTTTCAACTTGGTGGAAGACAAAGTGGTATATCACCTACAAAAACTACTTTTGTAGCAACTTCCTGATCTCCCCTATAATTAAAACTCAAAAAGTGTCTAATTGTGTAAATGACTCCAAAAAAAAAAAGCTCAAAATGGAAATGAATCTAACAGAGAGATAGAGAAAGGGTTCTGACAAAGACATATCTCCAACAAAGGAGCTAAGAATTTTTTTCAAAAGAAAGTAAAAGAAATCTTCACATCGTTTTTATAGTTTCAAAAAAGAATTTCTCTTCGTTTTCTCCAATAATCCAATAATATTTCAAGGGTTATCCTCATATCTGCAATCTTCTAGGTAAAGATTCATTCTTCTTAAGGTCGATTTAAAAATTAATCATGCACTGGAACAAATAAATTTGTCCTTCTTTGAATCCTGAACTCAGATTTGTCATCCATCCACTCTTTGATAAAAGATAACTTCTTCTTCTTTTATTTATTGATAAAAGATAACTTTAGACCAGAGATTTGTGTCTTTTTACTCATTAAGTTCTTCTAAAAATTTCAGTAGATTTACTATACTGCTGAATCATTCAAGTTGATCATGGTTTGATCTTATAAACTCAACTTTTAAAAATACAAAAAGACTTTTTGGAAGTCTAGGAATGCATAATTTGGTCAAACATTTATCAGAAAAGTGAAGAACTTTATGAGAGATTGAGATCTGTATAAGTATTTTTAACCCTTTTTAATATTTAGGGTTTTAGCTTTAAGACATTGAGCCTAAAATTCGGTAGCGTTTGACAGCTTTATAAAATTCTAAGTTATTTCAACTTCAATGTCAATAAAAATCAAAACTGTCACTCTCTTCATCGGGCTTTGTTCTTTTTTGTTTTTCTTTGTTAATCTATAAATTCCAAATGTTTCGTAGAGCAGAGAGCTTTTGTCGTAGCTTCTTCCAGACACAACATAACTGGCGGAGAGATAGAAAAGAAATGGGCATGGGTGTGTTGGGTTTAATCCCAGTTTCATCACCAGACAGTCTACGGAAAGTATTTCAAACACTTTCGGGAAAATGGGGAGACATAGTTGAAGACCTCGAGAGGATTCAGGTGAAACCCATGAAAGGCGCAATGACTAACCAAGTTTTCATGGTGAATTGGCCCACTAAGGAAAACAATTTTCACCACAGGAAGCTTCTTGTTCGAGTTTATGGCGATGGAGTTGATATGTTCTTCGACAGGAAAGACGAAATTCATACGTTTGAGGTTGTCTCTCGATACGGTCACGGTCCTAGACTCCTTGGTCGGTTTGCTGACGGTCGAATCGAGGAGTTTATCCATGCACGGGTATGTTCTAGTTTTCTTGCGCAATAATCCACTATCTCCAAGCACATGACAGTGTTGAGTCTGATTTTTGACTTCGCATTAACCTTTGATTGTAATTCTTCTTGGGTAATTTTGGATTTTGGGGAAATACCAATTGATGTATGCCCGGTTTAGCTGTGTACTGACTGAGATGCCGATGATGGTCATTTTGATTCATCATCATGATTTTCGTTTATCACTACATTTGTATGACTTTTGAATAGACTTTATCTACCGATGATTTACGTGATCCGGAAGTATCTGCTCTTGTTGCGGCTAAGCTTAGAGAATTTCATGGTATAAACGTTCCTGGTAACGGAAATGTGCTCCTTTGGGATAGAATGAGGTGAGTACACTTTCTCCACAATAGGATAAGAATTAAGTGATTAAGTCAATAACAATCTTAAGAAAATATTGACAGGAATTGGCTAGAACAAGCCAAGAGTCTGTGTACACCTGAAGATTCAGCAGAGTTTGGTTTAGAGAACACTGAAGCTGAGATCAACTTTCTGGAATATAACCTACAGTATGAGTATAAGCAGCAGGAGATTGGGTTTTGTCACAATGATTTGCAGTATGGTAACATCATGATTGACGAAGATACCAATGACATCACTATCATTGTAAGTTTCTCATTACCCTTCAAAATGTCAACATCATCCACACACGAACCAACGCGATATTACCTAACAGGACTACGAGTACGCTAGCTATAATCCAGTTGCATACGACATAGCAAACCACTTCTGTGAAATGGCGGCAAATTACCATTCTGAAACTCCCCATATCTTGGATTACACTCTATACCCAGGTATTCACTAGTTAACCGATTTGGGATCATAGACAAGTCGACAAGTAATATATGCATTTGTATCTCAGTTGTTCTGACTTATGACCGATTGGTTTTGGGTTGCAGGAGAAGAATAACGGAGGAGATTCATTCAGAACTATCTCAGATCTTCAGGTCAGTTTCTCAAGGGATTATAGTTCCTTCTTCGTTTAGTCAAAACGTCTGGCGGACCAATGCGCCTGCTTATTTTTGTAGGGGAGGATCCTAGAGAAGGAGAGATAAAACAGCTCTTGGAAGATGCTGAGAAGTACACATTGGCAAGCCATCTCTTCTGGGGATTATGGGGAATAATCTCTGTAAGATCTTTTCCTTTCTCCAGGCCTGATATAAGCTTGCCAAGCCAAATAAGAAAACTGTTCTGAAATGTGATTGTGATTGTACAGGGACATGTGAACAAGATCAATTTCGATTACGCTGAGTACTCAAGACAGAGATTTAAACAATATCGGCTACGAAAACCCCAGCTCTTGCGATCCTTTTACTGTAAGACGTACAAATAACTTGTTTTAACAGAAAATATTGCAATGAAAAGTTGTAACCAAATCTAACCAATTTCTAAAAATCAATGAACAAGTGAAGCTTAGAAGTTAGAAGTTAGAACCCTATTGAACCTTGATGTAAGCACCAATCTGTCAAGGGATTAAACAAGGATTAAACAACTCTGATGGACAAATTCTTTAGCAACGGATGGATAGATACGGGGAAGATAGTGATTGACTCTCTCAATTGGTGGTGAATAAAATTTGCTTGAATCTCGCAAAAAAATCTTTATCCAAAAATCTATAGAAACAGATAAATTTCTTAAATGAATCTAAAGACAAAAAACAAACTCAAAACCACATTTCTTTGAAAAAGAAAACAATACTTATGAATGGATAAAAACATGATTTTACTAGACGAATGATATTCAGTTTGTATTGGCTAGTTTACAAAGTAAAAAAGGAATAAATTGCTCATAAATAAAACTAGCCGTTAAAGATATATTTGGGCTGAAAGAGAGAAACTTGCTGACTGCCTTGAATCTTGATATCTTGGCCTAAAGAATGTCGTCTATGTAAACTTCTATAGTCTGGTCTATTTGTTTGACAAATATCATATTCAGTTATTCACCAATTTCTATTAAGTGGAGCTGACATGCTTCGGGCTGAAGGACATAAGTTTGTAGCAGCAGACCCCTCTGGATGTCATAAAGGTACCCCTTTTTTTTTTCTGGTCGTCAGGGTGCATTATGATCTGATTATACCCAAAGAAAGCATTCACGAAGCTCATCAGCTTGTGTCTTTATGTTGCGTCGACGGGCTTGTCGATATGAGGTAGAGGAAAGGGATCATTTGGTCAAGATTGGTCGACATCAGTGAAATCTATGCGAATTCGCCATTTGCCAATTTTTTCGAACTACTACGACATTAGCCTGAGCCATTCCTGGTTTTGCACCTCTCTTATAAGCCTGACATCTAGTATATTTGTAACTTTGTCCATGGTGATGGTGTCCTTTTCAGGAGAAAATTTTCTCATTTTCTGCCTCACGGGCTGGTGTTGAGGCTTGTGCATAATGATTTCCAGATCTTTTCATGGCATGTATACATGGGACCATGCGAAACAATCGTAGTTAGACTGGAGCAAATCTATTAATCTCTGCCTTTGACCCTTTGCAATTTTGGAATCTATCTCGAGCTTCCTTTTGGAGTCATTTTTGACCAATGGAACCTCGTTGAGTTCATTAACATCCGGCTCCTCTGTATGTGGGATCGGGGGTGTTTGTTGTAATTGATATAAGACCTTAATCTTACCCTTGAGGGTTGTTTGATAGCAAGATCTGGAATTTCTTGATTCCCTTTGATCTCCTTGATGCCTTAGGGAGTGGAAAACTTGACTGTCTAATGGAGAGTGGAAGGGACGTCCTCCATATTGTGGATCCAAGGACATTCCCTTATCGTGTTGTAGGACGAGTTGCAATAAGAATGTTACTTGTGTCAACTTCTTGTTTTTTGGGGCATCTGAAAATAAATTGTAATCTCTTTGTGTGTTTCTGGTTTTTCCTTTTGTTCCAAGGTTAAGATCTGGCTCGTGGTGTTTTATTTTCTTTCCTTTTGTACTCCTAGGGTCCTTGTTCCCTCCTTGGCACCTAAAGAAAAGAACAAATGTATTATACTTGGACTAGAATCAAAAACATAATACTTGAAACTACGACTAACTAAATGGTTATTCCAATAATGAATGAGTTCATAGGTTTTACTTACTAGGATACCAAGTGTGAAGGTTGGTAACATCTCTGTTTTGAGACCAGTGACTTTAGGAGCTGGTGTTGACCCAAGATTTGATCATCTCACATGCTTGGAAAGACGCTGCTTCTAGACATTGCTCCTCAATGTTTTTGCCTCTCTCAACTTCTTTATCTTCTGACTCCTTACTATACCATGTATACACATCATTTGGAAAAGAAAAATGCATAATATTAGGAATAAAAATCACACATATTAGTTTAGCTAGATTATCCTTAGATCCATCAGGTTTGATTTCTATTATGTGGTAAGTCTCCACTGGTATAGTTGGACAAGCTATAGCATAATGACCTCTTAGATGACATCTATTATAAGTTATGCTAGTTAACTTTGAAAGTCCACTAAACTTACAATTCACTGCTTTTCCTCGTGGGTCAATCTTCTTCTTAGATCTTTTCTTGTGCTTCTGAGTTTGGTGCTCTTCCTTTGTTGGAGTAGTAGGCCACATATCTTCCTTCTTTTTTTTTTTATCTAACAAGTGACAAGTTTCTTGAGGTCAGATCTTCTCTAGAGAACCCATCTTCTGATGAGTTCATGTCTTGAGTAGCATTATTTCCTTAACATGGTTTTTGCTGATAGAGTTTTTGGACATGATATTTTTTTTGGATTGGTCTCTGGCTTTGATATTCTTGCTAGAATCCATCTTGTCCTTCTTCATCTTCTTGATCTGATTCAGGAGTGGTTTGATTCTCCATTTGTATCCTCACTAGTTTCTTTTGAAAATCAGTCTCTTCACCTTTTTGATGTTCTCATGGTTATGTTTCTTACTCTGATCCAAACTTTGTTTCTCCATTGAAGCAATCTTTTTTTTATGCTCCTTGATTCTCCTCTCCAAAATTATGGTAGTGGCTTTGTTTCTCTATACTGATTTGGAATTTAGTCTCATCTAGCCATAATTTTTTCTTGCCAAACTTCTTCTTCTTCATGTGCTTGTTCAATGCAAATCAATCAATCTATAACTCTTACCTCATCATACTCCTCATTTCCAAACTTCCTCTTCTTCATGCATCTAGTTCGTTTCTTCAGCATACGACTCTTTCTTCTTGAGTGTAATTAAAATCACTCTCTTCTTGCCATGATTGACTCTCATGGTCTTCCTCTCCATGATATTCATGTTCAGTTTCTTCTCAATACCAACCAATGGAGCTGATGTCATATGGGTAAGGGTTCGGGGGTTCTGGTTCACCATCTCCACCATCTGGATCTTCTTCAAAGTCTGGGCAGTCTTTTGTTCATTGATAATCTCAATAGTCATCATCCTCATCAGACATGTATTGATCATCCTGCCAAGGTTTTTTTCTTCCAGTGTGCCTGAAAAGAACACACAACTAATAGTCAAATGCCTTTTTTGAAATAAGATGGGTTTATGCAATACATAATACCTAGACCAACTTTATATTAAATGTATGTTTATATGAATGATGCAAATTTGAAATGTAATAAATCTTGAAAGATATTTATATGCTTGGACAGAATATTTAAACTATTCTTTTTAACGCTAGATAATTATGACATCACAAACTATGATAAATATTACAAATAATTTTACAACCGAAAATTCTACCTGCCATATGAGAATTCACGTCTGATTGAATTACCTGAGCTGCCCCTATTGGATCAACCCTTGACGGTACTTCTTACGCCATGCTGCATATCTTTTTTAAGTTTTTTCTCCATTAATTCATAGAATTCCACCTTCTCTCAGATTCAAAACCCAAACCTCTTGGTATAAAACCATTAATGTAAACTATGCTTTAAACAATGATTTTTTTTTTTTGGTTTTAAAATGCAATTCGAACTACTATGCTGATTAAGGTAATATATATGACAGAATCTCTAATATGGTATGCAAAGCTCAATTTTCTTTTTCTTTGGAGAAAGCAACTAAACACATGGTAACAGTGAAATGCAAAGAAACCTTTTTATTTTTTGACTTTTTTCCCTTTTCGTTTTGGGGATCAAACAGCAGAAACGTCTTTTTTCTTTCTTTTGCTTTTTATTTATGGGAAGTTAACTCAACTAGTATGAATTTTATTAATTATTATCACAACCATAGCAAAACTTTTTTTATTACTACCTTTTTTTTAATACGCAGCGTGCCCTTTTTTATGTTGTGAGAAAAAACATATTTACAAGAATGCCATTACTTTTTTTGTGCCACGTAGGTAAAAAATCGGGTCCACGTAAGAATGCGGCATAAAACTCAGGCCGCAATACGATATGAACTTCGTTACGGCCGAGATATAGGTGCGTTGCGGCAGACTTAACTAATCTAGCTGACTTATGAGAAATAAGCTGAGTTACGTACATAACTCAGTCGATGGTTACGGCTGACTTAAAAAAATCTGGCTGGTTTATGTGATAACGGCTGAGTTACGTTTAGATATTACGACTGACTTATACATCCTTAGGCTGGTTCCTGGAAAATCCGACTGAGTTCTAGTTACCATACGGCTGAGTTAACCATCGCGGCTGGTTAATTGATCGTCGACCGGCCGAGTTATGAGATGTTTTTACAGCTGAGTTATATTTAATTAGCCGTAGTAAAGTGGAGTAACAGTAAACTCAGCTGATTTACGGCTGACTTTTTAGCGAAAGATTAATTACTAGAATAGCATTCATTTGCCGGCTGGTTTATTTAACGATAGAGCTGACTTCTTGCGTTTCATCTTTGTTATGGCTGATTGTTAACAAAAAGTTAATTACTAAAATAGTATTCACGTTTTAACTGACTTACGGTGTATTAAGTGGCTGACTTATTGTGGCTGACTTAAATGTTTGTTTGGTGGCTGAATTACTGATTTTCCATGTCATCATCCATGTCAGCTTTTATTTTCCATGTCATTACTAACTACAACAACGAAATTAGGGTTTATGTTACAGACGCCACTATCTGTTCTTCACCTTCTTCTCTTTCTCTAAAATCTCATGGATCCAGTAATTATTGTTTCAGGTAAGTGGATTAAGAAAAACAGATATGTATTCACACCCGACAGTAGAGGATGTATTGTTCTGCATGCAGATGAGAATACAACACACGACGAATTCGCAAAGTCAGTACTCGATGATTACGGATTGAATGAGTCGAGCCATCAGATTCAGCTAAGCTACCAGTTTTCGAATAAAGCTTTGAAAACAATGGCTCACGACACGCCACCAGTTTACATCTCCAATACTCGTCAATTGCAAATATTTTTAAGCCTAAGGAAAACCGAAAGATTACGTCTCTGTGTAGAGATTACAGAGAACGAGGATGATGAGATCAGCCGGAAAGACGGAGCGGGAGAGAAGAGTAATATATTATACAGTTTCAGCTCAGAAGCAGAAGTCTCAGAAGTTGAATCTAGAAACGATGGTTTTAGTTTGGAGGAGGAACAGAACGACAATGAGAATACCTTCTCTAATATCTTGGACGGAGAAAAACAGAAAGATGTTTGGAGAAGATGAAGAGACGAAGAAGACAGTGAATTTGATAGCCGATTTGATATGTTCGACCGACTTCAGATGGTGCGTCATCCGAAGATGATAACTTTAGCTCATATGGTGAGTCTCCAGCACAAGACGAAGATTCACCGACACTACCGCCTAAAAAGAGATCTCAGTCGACTGAAACTTCTTACAATTGGACGCGGATCTAAAGGGGGATTCAGAAGGTTCTAAGGTTGGAGATGTCTTCGCTAAACTTGCTGTTGGGCAACGATACCAGAGTAAAGCTGAGTTGGAAAGACGACTGAAACTTCTTAACAGTGAGAGATCAATTTGATTTTGATGTGGAAGTATCCCAATCCAGATTTACTCATTGTTATATGTTGGGTTGGTGGAGTGTCTTTGGAGAGTTCGTGGCTTCAACACAAGGGGATTTCCCCGACATTCTATGTTCGTATTTACGATTCGGGAACATACATAATTCTGTAACTGAACGTTCTAAGTATATCGATCTGCGACAAGCAACACCAGTATTTTAGGAGAATTGGTACAGAAACTTTCTCGGCGACGTTGGTCCGGCCGTTCGACCTACGAGTGTGGGAATAGCTCTCAATAAACAGTTCGGTCTAAAGTCAGCCACATAGTATACTTAAACTCAGCCACTAAGCTACTTAGTCTTCTTTAACTCAGCCTTAAAAAACATAACTCAGTCACATAAAATTTATAACTCAGCCGTAAGGAATACTTACATCATCATACAGCCATCCATATTGTATGTCTTTCCACGGTCTTTCAGTTATGAGGATTCTGTAGAACTCACCCTCATGAGCCGCTGTTGGGGTAGTTGGAGCGTCTTTATGTTTTTCAAGGTGTTCCACCAGTTTATCCCATTTTTCTGGATCAACCGGTGCTAAAGGATCATATATTGCCGGTGAAGGTAATAAATTATTCCTCATGCACGTGGTTACATTGTCTCCAATATGAGGAAAAACTGATGCTGGAGGAGCATTATCAGAGAGTTGCAATGCAGACCCAGTTGCAGATAACCGAACAGTTTTCTCTCGATATTGTTTTATTCTTTCGGATCTGATCCTATCCTCTTCATCCTGATCAGACTCCGGAAGCACTTCGTCTTCTGTTGCGAGAAATGCGTCAGTAATATCCGCAAGCTCACTGTCGGCTTGAATCTGCTTCGGCTGAGGTACAGCTATTGTTATTAAACCGCGACGCGTCCTTTTTGCGACGGGTTTCTGTAACTCAGCCATCTCTTTCTTCTTCAACTCAGCCGCCTTCTTTTCGTCAGCCTTCCGTTGCTTTGTCTCAGCCATTTTTTTTCTCCTTTTTTCAGCCGCCTCCTTCTTCTTTAACGCAGCCTCTTCTTCCCTACTTACAGCCGTTAAGTTCTTCTTAGGAGACACACCCTTCTTTCCTAACTCAGCCGCCTCTTTGTCCTTCTCTTTAACCTCATTTCCTTTTTGTTTAAACCTTATTTTCTGCCCGCGTCCTAAGGCTGGGTCCTTTGCAGGAGAAACACCAACGAAATCAACAGTGTCTCCCAAATTCTTAGCAGGTGTACTATGGACAGAGGCCTTAGCAGGTGGACTATGGACAGAGGCCTTAGCAGGTGGACTATTGACTGATTGCTGCGGAAAAAAGCTCGGCGGTGGCGGCGGTGGCGGCGGTGGCGGTGGCAACGTTAAAGATTGTTGGGGAACTTTAGAGAAGTACTCGTCCACTGCAACTCTGACTAAATCAGGAATGTTCGTATAACTGGACTCGATTCTAGATAACCGCGCGTCGAAGTTTTCGAAGTTCTTCTCGTGGCTGTCTATTTTTGAGACAATTCTATCCAGACTATACATTATTTTCAGCATTATCGGATTTTCTCCAATATCAGCCTTACCTTCCTTCTCGTAAGCACCCTTTCCCTCCACAGCAGCTTCATCCTCTTGGAAGCTGCTCACTTTCTTCTGCTTCTTCATGGGTGGCTCAGCGTTTGACGAAACACCAAAAACCTTTGTGTTTGTTTGTTTGCGTTTCATCTGTGTTCCCCAAAAACCTCTAACAAACCGACCTGCATATATATCTGTTATCAAGTTAACGAGTTGCGGGTCAGCTGCTTCATCCGGCCACTGAGGAAACATCTCTTCTACGGAGTCCTTCATAACCATTTTTCTCACGCGCACCTACAAAATCAAGAAACCCAGCCATAAAACAACTAATAACTCAGCCGTAAAACAACTAATAACTCAGCCGTAAAACAACTAATAACTAATAACTCAGCCGTAAAACAACTAATAACTCAGCCGTAAAACAACTAATAACTCAGCCGTAAAAAACTAATAACTAATAACTCAGCCGTAAAACAACTAATAACTCAGCCCCAAAATAACTAATAACTAATAACTCAGCCATAAAATAACTAATAACTCAGACACTTTATACATGCTAACTCAGCCATCAAATAACTAATACCAAAAACCCCAGCCACTTAAGTACATAAGTACTTATAACCCAGCCAACAAATAAATAATAAATCAGTTGACACCTTACCTCGCCATGTTTTCTAATCTCCTCAGTAATGACAGTATCAAAACTTGAACGTGTACGCTTTCCACCCCATCGAAAAAGTGGAACTTCTTGCTCATGTGACGACTCTCCCAAAACGCTCTCCAAAACAGATGACAGATTCATACGCCCAAACCAACAACACGTCCTTCAGACCCGCTTATGGTGTATGTCCTTCCTTGTGGATTCAAACATCTTAATAGAGTCAACAAGAGACTTCATATGCCAGTCCGCCCCCATGGATACGTCCATCATGGCTTCATCGTCGAATACTCGTTTTGCACTTTCAAACGGTACCTAGAATTATGATCGCAAAGCATAAAGTCCGGCATGGCTTGAAGAAGTAACAGCCCTAACCATTACGCTTTTCAAAACTCCATGCCGGACATACCTCTAATGCTGCCCTCAGTTCATCTAACTTGGGTCCCACCCCAAGCGGCAGATTCAACTCCTCCCAAAACGCTTTGTATTGGTCATGGTTCGAAACTTTCTGTTGGCACTGGCTCTGTGTTTAACCCAGTGATCTCACCAAATTCGAGTAAGCTAAACCTGATAGGTTCATGCACCAACTACACTCCAACATCCCTTCATGTATACTCGAAGCTGCTCGACATAGTAGATACGTGGACAGTCCTACCAGACCACACGCTTTTGCGTTCAGCTAGCTTCACAATAATTCCAAGAGGACCCTGCCTCATGTGCTCCCACACATCCCGTCCTATTGCTTCTCTGACGTTAGGGAAATCTCCCATCTGCCAAATTGTGATTAATCTCTTATTTTCTAGATTAGAAGCCCCTTCAGCGTAAAAGTTAGTGGAGGATAATCATGTGCTTATCTTCAGAAATAGCATCTGATTACCTAAAACACATATATAGATAAATCAGCCGCAATAGAAATAAAACTCAGCCCACAACATAATAAATACCAGCCACCATATAAGGCATTCGTAATAGAAACAAAACTCAGCCGAAACATAATCAATAACTCAGTCAAAACATAATCAATAACTCAGCCAAATCATAAATAATAAATAACCCAGCCACAACATAATATATAACTCACTCAGACTCAGCCACAGTAATCAATAACTCAGCCAAAACATAATCAATAACTCAGTCGGATCGTAATCAATAACTCAGCCACTTCATAAATCAAACTCAACTCAGCCACACTATACAATAACTCAGTAACAACATAATCTATAACTCAGACACGTCGTAAATCAAACTCAGGCACAACATACGATTACGTCGAAACTCAGGCACAACATACCAGAGAAGATGATGTCGTAGATACGATTACTTCGAAACTTTTGCGGAGAAGAGGATGTCGACGAAGATGATATCGGAGACAGTTAGGGTTTAACGAGGTCGACGAAGATGATTTTCGGAATCGGAGACAGTTAGGGTTTAACGAGGTCGACGAAGATAATTTTCGGAAACACTGTTTGAAACGAGAGTATTAGTTGTGACGAAGATAATTACGTGATATGGGTCTAGTGTGACATTAAGACCTTTTTTTTTATTCACCGGAGATACGGGACTGTTGATTTTCCAGTGTAATTGTTGATAACACAAATTAGTTAGTGACGTGGATTGTCAAAATTATGATGTGGATTTAATAATTAAAATTTGTATCAATAGTAGCAAAATTAAACAAGGGTGTTTTTTGTAATTTATTAGGAGTCTAAAAACATTCTAGTAATTTTTAGAAAATGTATACTATTCTAGTCATATACAAGCTTTTGTGTATCATCTAGGAATTTTCTCAATACTATTTGACTGCATGACCACGTCAAAGACCAAGAGAGATGTATGAAACTCAAAGACTCTCCCAAAACTAGAAATTGATTGATGTAGAGTCTTCTTACCACACACATAAAAATAGCAATAGTAAAATAAAACTACGAATACATCCCAGAGGAAGGACACAACAACAAGAAGCTATATGACTCATTGCTCCTAAAACAACAGACGACCCTGACGAGAACAACCTCTACCCTTTCGTATGGCTCAACACTGATGGTAACCTCTTCATTTTCGCAAACAACAGATCCGTCCTTCTAAGCCCCAAAACAAACCAAGTCATCAAAGAGTTCCCTCAGCTCCCTGTGGTACCCGTAACTAACCAGGATCAGGCTCCTCTGCACTCCTCCCCATCCAACTTTACATGAAAACAACAAAGTTATCCCTGCTGATGTCCTCGTCTGTGGTTGGTTCCAAACAAGACGCTTATAACCGTGCGGGTAAAAAGGTATTTGAACCAGCACTACAGGACTGCGCAGGTTAAGCATCAACAGTGGTAAGCCACGGTGGAAGATTGAAATGATGCCTACGCCACGAGTCATGAGTGACACTGTCATTTACCTACGGAACGTAATGCTAGTGAACGGAGCTAAACGTGGCTGTTTCGGGTGGGTTATGGCAAGGACCCTGCCTTTGCTCCCATCTTGGTTCCCAACGGAGCTCCGAGTTGAGAAATTCTCCCCGCCTTACCTCGACCCGGCTCTTGCCAACATGAGGCCAAAGATAGTCAACAACGCAACACCAAAAACGTATCCAAATCCATTAGTGTTTTTTATGATTCGTCCTAATTTCCATTACACAACTTTGACTCTTCCCTCTATAGTTCAGTTTTTTTCGAGTTTTCGGTAAACAGATCACTCGATGTTCGATGATCACTCTCTCTTCCCCCCCTTTAGACTGTTAGATGTCGACAAAAATTGTTCCTGGTGAGGAGAATTCATCTATATAATCACACCAAGCCATGTTCTACAAGTGAGCCTCAATCATTTGCTGCATACCATAATGGTAGTTAACAAATCGGATATAAACGAAAACAATTTTTTCAAACCGATTTTACAAAAAATCGATCGTTTGAAAAATTGGCGTGCCTAAACAAGAATCCTCTATAAAACACCTAACCAACTCCTAGCGATTTTAATAACATTGCTTATCAGTTTAATAAGCAATCTGGCTATCTATCTCTGCTAGAACAAGAATGAAGCAATTCAAATATCTAGCAAGAAACAGAGTGATGTTCTCTACCATCTCATCGAATCACAGAGAGCATACTGAGTATCAACATACGATCGATTAATGACCAACTGCAAAGCCACTTACTAACCAAACACAATGAAAACGTCGTACCTAACAAAGCAAGGTCGATTTGAGATCTTCCCCACAGACCCAATACGCGGCGGATTTGCGGCGAAGGTCGTGGCGTTGGTGACGGAACGGCACGAATAGAGATCGGGGCAGTCAACACCGAGGAGGCGAAGAACGTGGCGGAGCGGAGAGTTTACGAGGAAAGAACGCGAGTATATGCCTAGAACGAGGAGAGATATGATCAGTCCGCGGAGAGCGGTGAAGGCACTCTTGCCGGCGCGAGCTGGATGGGATCTGAAGTGGAGGAGATACTGCTCTGAAGAAGAAGATGTTTTGTTGTACCAGCGAGTGCTCCGCGGCGTGAATCAGGGAAGTTGGTGGCTCACCCATATCGAGCGCTACGGCCACCATTTTCTCCATCGAATCTAATCCTTCTCATTTCTGATTCCCGCCGCGCGATCTTGCTCTCTCCTGCTCTGTTTGCTCTGAATAACGATGTTGAATATTATAATCTCTACGTTATCTTTGTTTCCCAGTGTCTCCTCGCGTCATCTGGTGGTCAGCATCGCTTCGCATTGGTCTTATAGCCGACGCAGCTCATACTCGTTGGTCTCGCTTCCACGTTGTCTGTGCTCCCTTTTCTGTTCTCTGGGTCTTCGACTCTCACTCGTCTGGAGAAGTGCTCTAGACGCAGATAATGCTCGTATTAGTGCAAATGTTGGTTCCAAAGCCTAGGAGAGATCTAAGCGGGCCAGATCCGAAATCTCATGAAAATATCACATAAAATACTCATTCGACGTTATTATAAGATGGAAAATAAAGAAAAAACACACACCAGTGTTCTAAGTGATATCCTAAAGCAGCTGTTATGTTCTAAAAGCTATCTGGAGCATGATTAATGAGGAGACCATATTGAGCGATTCTTAGAAGCATGTTCACATTTTTTAGCTAATAATCATATTTCTTATATCTTTATATTTAGGATACCTTTTCTTAACTTTTCTTAGTTAAAAACAAAAAATATTTATCTTATATTACACTAAGAATTTCATCATAAACAGCATCACATTAATGCACAGTCACTATTCTTTCTACTATTGGGCTTCAGGACGGATCGGTATCTAGGGTCATGTCTACAGATATTCGGATCCAGATCTTATCCGCGAAAAATCCATGTATTATCGTATTTAGTTTTTAAGTTTTCAACGATCTTGTTAACAATTGTAATATCCGACGGATATCCGGATCTCGATTATGGATTATTCTTAACAATAATAAAAATATCGATACTAAAATATTAAAAATTATTGGTTTAATATATATATATAAATAGTAATGTTTTCTAAATTTTTCTATGTATCAATTCTAATACAAATTTATATATATATATATATAACGTATATAATATATACTTCACATATTTCTCGAAATACTTATCACTAGACAAATGTTTACGGATATACAGACATCAAACAACTAAATCTCGTGCGATTATACAATTTTCACAGTACATCTACGGAGTCTGATCTCTCCGGTGTTTGACGGATCTAAAATTTTCTGAGCGGAGTTCTAGATCGACTCCGTGAAATCTCTCTCTATAACAATTAAGCTCATTCAAGACGCCTACTTCTACCGTTTGGTCTCCTCTTCTCGTCATCCACTCGCCAACAGTTACTATACATATGAATAATGATATAGTATATTCTATTATTCTTCAATTATACCTATTCAATTTATTATTAGTATAGATTATTTATGAAATAAAACTATAGTAAATCTGTTATAACAAATACTTTAATATACCTAATATAACAATTGTGTCACTCTATCCAATAGTCGTCTCTCTTAAGCACAAATGACAAAACTATGTCTAAATTATTCAATAGTGTAAACAATCTATATATTTCATACCTCTATACTCTAACTATATCTAGACTCTAGAGTTCAAAGTTATGGGTGGAGTTTTAAAGGTGAGATTTATAATTAAATAATAAATATTAAAAATTTATATATATCAAAATGTATTTTTCGATCATTTTATAGATGATTGATACGTACAGAAACCTTTAAAAAAGTTCTATTTTGAGCAGACATTTTCCCCTATCTTGTTCGATCACCTCTACTCTTTTTGCGTTGCTCTATCCATTATCAATATCGTGCGTTCTCCATCAACATCTCAATCTAGTAAAATATACATTTGTCTTATCAAATATTCATACGATCACTTCAAAACATATCAAGGTTGAGTTTTCATCTCTTACATGTAAGACAATAGAAAATCATCTAGAAAAAGAGAAGAAAAACAATAAATCAAAATATTCTTAAATGAGATATTAGCAGATATCTTATATTTTCGTATATTCATACAGTTTAGTCTTTTTAATTCATTCATATTTTGATTGATCCAAAATAACTCACTCTCCTATTAAATTTCTTCTAGTTATCAACGTGTTGAGGATCTCTCCTTAAGTTCAAAAATAGCAAATTTTGCTCAATGAACTAAGATATCTTAGTTCTGTCTCAAAATACACGCTAGTCTTTTAAATATAATTAACTGTTAAAATAGCTCATTTCTTTAATTTAAAAAATTTAATATTTTTTACAATTTATAAATGCTTCTCCATAATTCTAAATCATAAGTATAGACTAAGGGAATAAAAATATATATTTACACCATTTAATAAAGTATATTTTTTGATCAATTTTTTCATTGAATACTATTTTGGCGAAAAAAAAAAATTAGGTTATTTCATCTTTAGAATATTTCTCTAAAAAAAACTATATTGATAATTTGATACGATTGCCAAGTACCAGCAAGTCAAATATACAAATCATCCAGTGAGCTTCAAAATCCATGGTGAATCAATTATACACATTACAATGTTAACTTTCATAATACAACACGATGTTGTTTTCATGATGCCAAAATACAGCACACAACAGGAAGCAATAGTCAAAACAAAATCAAAAACCAAACATGATCGATCAACCAGGTAGGTGACTGAAACAAAGACAAGACTCTCATGTCCAAATCCTAAAAACAGTGCAGTGCCTTCATTATATGTACACACACTTTAAACCTTCTCCTACTCTCTCTCTCTCTCTCTCGCTTCTCTCTCTTGTTCTCTTCTATACACTACAATCAGTGTCTCTCACTCGGACTTCTCATGTTCTCTAACTTTGATAGATACGAAAGTTTCTTCGGTAGAGTTCTTGGAGACTTCATCATCGACTTTTCCTGCTCAGCTCTGTAGAAGAACTCTATATCACTCATCGAACTATGCTTCTTTGTATCTGTTGACAATCTCCACCCTATGAAGTCTGATAGTTTCCTCGAGTTTGGTGTTTCTGCTGTGCCATTTCATACTCTGATCCCGCCTCGCTTTCTGATCTCCTCTCTGCCTCTGCCATCATTTGTCTTTGAACTAACACATCAGCTTCAGAACATCCTCTTTCTTGACAATATCTTCGAAGCCAGATTTTTCTAAAACTCTCGAATAACTCTCCAAGATCGCATGTCCCAAGTCCTGTAAAAAAAACCATCATAACAAATCTTTATCCAGTTTCAGTAATGTGTGTTTTTTGTCTTTGTTGTTTTTGTTACCTTGTTGTTTCTGATCTTGGAGATCTCAAGTGAGGATTGTGGGATCCTAGGGAACTGCTGTTTGAGCATAACCAAAATGGCCTCAGCTCGGACCTCGAAAAGCTCCCTTCTCTAAGCTAACTGATGATCCACTGTGATTTCCCATCTTTCTCTTTCTGGTTCATCTTCCTCTTCCAGATCACCATGGAAGCCTCAATCCTGTTCTTTAGATCAAGAACTTTGTGTTCCGTTGACAAGTCCAAGAAAGAGATGAAGTAGTCAGGATCAAAGTACTCATCCGTTATGTTCTTGTAAAGCAAATCTCCCAGGCTCGTCTTCCCATTCTACAAGACACAACAACTATAACAAGCTGCTTAACTTAATTACCAAAAGTTGAAAACAATATTCTCTCCGTTTTTTATTACTTTCACATTTCGGTTTGTACACACAAATTACGAAAAAAATTTAGTTTTGTAAACTTAAAAAAACAAAAAATAAGATTACCTATTGAGTTAACCAAAATCTAATCAATAGAAAAACGAATTAGAATATATAGTATAAAATTAATCAATTTATATTAAACATGAAAACATCATATATTGAAACAAAATAAAAAGTTCTCGGTACTAAAAAAGGAGGGAGTAGTAAAGAACATTAATCAAGAAGAAGTAATAAACCTTTGGAAGAGAGTCAATGTAGTTGTCAGGAATGAGCATTTCAGACAAAACTAGAGCGTTCATGGCTGTGGGCGGCTTTAAGGACCTGTGACACAGAATTTTCTGATTATGCAATAGTTTACGTGACTCCTCAGACAAACCATCCGATGGAACTTAACAATGGTAAACCACCAGTTATCATCCTTCCTCACTCTCCATTGTTCTCTGTATCCTCAACTTCCTTGGGACATACCAAAAGTCTTTCTGATCCTTGAAGTTGTCCAAAGTCTCCTGCCAATTATATATTTCAGTAACAAAGATAGCATCGCTATAGAGTTTATAACAGAGACGGCAATTAAATTTATGCATGGAAGGGGGTTCTGTTATGAGTAACAATAATGTTATTTGACTCTCTATTTTAGTAATAAAAGTGTCGATTATAAATAACAATGTTACACGCAAACAATACCATGTTTAGAACTGTCCAATGCAATTTATATCCTATTTTTTAAGATTAATATTATCTTATAGAATAGATTTATTGTACTGCTCTAATATTTTAGTTAAATAGATGCAATTATTAAGAATATAAATACAATTTAAATTAATTTGAGTGGAGATCATTATCAATGTACTCGTCGTTCGTGAAATGGAAGGATATATGTATATTCTTTTAGCAAATGTGGTGGTTGAGAACATATCAGTTGTATTTGATGGAGGCTCGCAGTTTGAGACTCACGTTAAGAAGAACCGAGTCAAGCTTGCGTAAGGTCTGGAATGTCATTGCAGTCAGATCATCTCTTTGTGTTTTGATCATCCATGATCTAGCAATAGAGAAAAAGGGGATTAATAAGAGTATTAACAGCTTTCACTATGAGTGGCTATGTAGCATATAACTGTATGTGCACTGCACCTCAAAGTGGATGCTCCATTTTTGGCCATATGTTTTGAAAGGGAACAAACTGAACAAGTGTTGATCCAACGCACAGATAATACACAGTCCAGCCCATATCTTTCCTCCAAATCTCTTTTGTCTCACGGATACATAGGTTGGTTTCAGTTTCATGCTGTGCTCACTAAACGATCGAATCTGCAAAATGTATACCAAAGAGCCACATAGTTTTCTGAATTATTCTAACAATTCAAATTATTAACTAGACATCAAATTTTTTAGTGCATTGCTAATGTTAAATATTTACCAGCGAGGTGAGTAATGGCATTTGTGACAAACGCAATAACGCATGAGGAGAGACGTCCTCTACATAGCCGCTGATCAATCGTAAACTCAGTCCAAATGCAGCAGTTTTGCGAATCTTTGCCTTCATCACTAGTTCCACTGTCTGAAGCAAATGGATGTAGTAGAATCTAAACAATATGTTTGCACTATTTACACAAATAAGACCATTACTAATTATAGAGGGTATAGTTATTTGATAAGCCTGATATGTCGACGTATTTTTAGGCTGTTGCCCCAAATCTATCGAGTCTCCTGTGCCGAGGGTGTTAGGCATGCATAGGCAAGCTCGGTCCACGAGTAGAGAAGGATGAATTTCACAGAGTTCAGGACCATCGCGTAACATCTCTAAAACTGAATAGATCTTGCCAACTTAGTATTTTACGTCCAAATGTCTGCACCATATCCTCAAGTACTAGGCCTCTACAGTTTATCTCTCTCGCTCACACACATCTAGTGTTTTGTGGTTATCTTTTTCTCGGATCATAAGAAAATGCAATCACACAAAATGTGAAGAGAAGTAATCTGAGAGTCAAGACTAGTCATGGTCTCGTCTCTCCCTTGTCGCTCTGTTCTTATACACATAATCAAAAGAGAAGCACTATAGACGATGTATTTCTCAGCTTTTTAAAAAGTTTACTGTTTTATGCATCATTTTGTTTTTTGAGTTGGTGTGCAAATGGAATGATACAGAGACATACCGTTGGTAGGCACGCGTGATTTTGTAGGGCTGTGAGAGAGCAGACGTGCGCTGCATGTGGTTGTGTAAGAAAAACAAAGAAAGAAGAGGTTTATTGGAAGGGCGGTATAAGATAGCTGCATGACTTTTTCTTTCATTTTCTGTAATTTTATGTCTGTTAAAAACTATGCCAAGAATCTACCATAAAAATACTCAGAGTATGTGAGCTTAGAGAGGCATAAGCATGTTGCTTAACACTGTCTTAGGTAAGGGCTAGCGGTCCGCTGATTGAGCCTACTTGACTTTAAATAATAAAGACTTGGAATAGTGTACGGGACAAACCATACAATAAGCCATAAAATTTATTAGAAACATAGCCGTGCAATCTTATTTGAGAGTTAACGCAAAAGTAGCATGAATAGATGAGTAAGGTGTAACAATTGGAGTGAAACACGTCGACCAAGATAGCATACATTCATCACCATTTTTAGTTCAAATGAGTAAATTCTCCTATCCTCTTACCACTGCACTGGATATATGAGCATGAGCAGTTGCTGGTATATAATCTGTCTTTTTAATGCAATTTCCTATGTTTTAGATTTACATAACGGTGAATGTGAGAGTATTCATAGGCCCGGCCAGTATAAACTACTGCCTAAAGCAAAAATAAATTAATGCCCCATCAAATTTTGAAACCAGCACCTATTACTCAAGCCCGCAACACACAACCACTCGGTACAACCACATTTGGACCAATTTGCGCCCTTATATAGTTAACCTAATTTTGGCGCCTAAAGTAATAAACTTCCCAGCTTTAGCTCATGGTCGGCACTGATGAGTATTCATTTAACCACGCATGTTGTTGTCATGGTACCACTGACTTAGAAATGTGCTAACCACTCCGGATTCGAAATCTACCAAATTCATATTTACATGTTTGTGTGGCCAACGATATAGTATCACATCTCGTTGCGAACAACCGAATCTGCCTAACACCGATAGATACCCCTCCAAAAAATTAGTCGGTTGAGACTAAACCCGCCGGTTACCCCGCTTTTCATTAAAAAAAAAGAGTATTCATTTCAATTTTTTATTTTTGTCAATAAAATGCATTTTGTGGATTTGAATCTGAATATCATGGTCAATCACTATCAGAATTGACTTGCTAGTTTCAAATGTAAACTTCAGGTTTCAATATATAAAATGAATAGAGTCAACGGATTAAGAAAAAGGATGGGTTTAGTGGAGGGCATGTAAGACGCCGACCTTAACCAAGTCTAAACATCTCTGTACATCCTCTACTAATCGAAAAGGATTTTGGTTATTAACATCCGATATGTGGTTTATCGTTTACTCACGTCGTGTGTGTTTACTTAATCATTTTTTTTTTTTTTTTTGTAACAGGCTTTCAATTAATTGCGAGAAGAAATATAAAATATTACAAGCTTTGAAGCTTAAGTTATTGGGTTCTAGCGCAACGTAGCTTTAAAATATGAGTAAGTTAACATAACCAATTCTTTTGAAAGCCCATGCCCAAGGTAAATTACGAGAAGAAAAAGATGCTTCGTTCTCGTAACCATCGATCCACTTAATCAGAGAGTTGTAGAGTATGTGTCGCAGTTGATGATTGAGGCAGGAGATTTCAGTGAATCAGCCAGCAGTTGATGTCTCAGTTGCAAGCCAGAGAGCCATTAACTTTTGTGAGAGGATGTTCGCATCATCACGAAAGCTTGAGATACGATTTTTTATCTGTC
>CAJHQQ010004276.1:0-30487 GCA_905132885.1 Moricandia moricandioides
GGTTCACCTGAACTTGGCAGATTTGGATTTTTGGGTTCTCTACCGCAACTCCATTCCTTTGAGTGTGCTTTCCCCTTGAACCTATCATGGCTTAGGACCTCTCCTTTCTTCCTGTTTACCCAGACGCCACCTTCTGGAAGATAGTGAGAGACTCCATCTTGAAAGAAGAACATCAAGATTTGCTTGTACAGATTTTGTTTGGAGTTTTTGCTTGCCAAACAGCTCCAAAGACATTTTGCTTCCAAGAGATCTCTTCAGGATGGACAGGAGGCACGAGGATAGACTCTGGAGAGTCTTGTACCACGCCCATTGTTGAAGTCTTCTTCCTCTTGAAGAGACTGAACAGCCAACTAGACAGAAACTTCTCCAATTGTTTTTAAAACAGCCATGAGGTTTGAGCTTGTGCTTGATTTGGCGGAAGCTTTGAGTTTCAGGAGCTTGGGAGCTCTGATACCATGTTAGAATAGACAGATTAGGGTGTGTGAATGGTGTTTAGAACAGAGTGTGGTCGAAATTAAAGAGAAAAGAATTAAGAGAGTATGTGAGAATCAAAGAGACTGCAATGGAGAATAAGAGAGATTTAGGAGGAGTATAAGAGATTGCTGTGAGAAATTTCGTGTAACCAGAGAATAGAGAGAATAATGAGACCAGAGAATGGTGAAGAAGAAAGGGGAACTCCCCCACTTTCAGCTTAGAGGTTTCAGAATACACATGGAGTGGCTTTATAGCCAGATTACAACTTGCAACATATTAAACTATTGTTAAGTACAGATTTACTAAACTAATATTATTGTAGGGTTTCTGATGCTGCCAGGAGGATGCAGCCAAGGTGAATCTCGACCAGAGGGAGAGAGAGTGACAGGAGAGAGAGATGGGCACGTCCAGAATGGTGAGAAAGTGACTGGAGGAAGAGGCACACACAACTTGGTGTGATAGTGACAGGTCAGTCCTTCTTCTTATGCAACACATGTGATCTTTCTTGCTTCAATTCAAACCAGATCTTTTCCCTTGACATATGCACGTGTAGAGTAGGATTTCTGGTGCTTGGCAACAGTCACAAGGTAAGCTTCTTCCTTTTCCAGCAAAATGGCTCCAACTCTCATTTTGAACTGATTCGCATGTAGGCAAGTGATATAGTCAACTATATCACTTGCCTATGTAGTTGGTGCATGTAGTCGAAGCATGTAGTCGACTATATCAGCTCGTATGTAGTTGAGGCATGTAGTTGACTATATCAGCTCACATGTAGTTGAGGCATGTAGTCAACTATGTCACTTTGCCTATGTACACAGATGTTCTTCTCTTCTCTTGATGTCAATATTTTGTCTCCATCTCATCTCTCTCTTTTGTTCATTTTCATCTCTTCAAGTTAACACTCCCCCTCAAGCTTGACCATAGGAGATCCTTGGACAAGCTTGGAACCTTGAAAGAAGCTCCCTCATTAAAAAACCTTGGCCAGAAAAACCCCTTAGGGATAAAACCAACCAAGGAAAAGAGTAGAGTTCTTCCAAAGCCTAGGATTGGCCAGTGAGCCTAAGGAACTTCAGATTTATCATGGTGGAGTCCTTAGGCTCTGGATCGTGGCCTAACTTGTGGTGCAAGCGTGGACTCCATCACTTGCACACACCAACACCTTGGACTCTTCGTAGACCCCGGTTTGTGTCTCCCCCTCTCTTCTGACTACTCGCCATCTTGATAGGTAAGGATGGACCGGTTCTTTGCTTCATTGAGTCTCAAGTAAGGTACCTGATACAATATCCCACAGGTGCATCAGTTCTCAAGGTAATGCACTAATCACAATAATCTCAATAACATTTTAATCATAAGAACAACAATGAATGTTTTTGAGATGAGTTTAAGGTGCTTCCCTTTCATCATTATGGTAGGGAGTGAACTCCACTTGAGTCCCCACTTGGTAAGACATCTCTCAGATCATAGGAAGCTCATTCACACTCCCCCTCAAGCTTGGAACCGAGAATAGGTGAAGGTCCAAGCTTGCAAGGTTGCAATGAGTTCATGATAGCTTCTTTGATCCGGCTGGTGAGGAATGATGCAAGAGTGAACTCCACTTCTTGCCAAGAGACACTGGACGACTTGGATCCTCAGAATTGCACACCAATACCCCTCCTCAAGCTTGATCCAGAGATAATAGGTGAAGGACCAAGCTTGGATTGGGACAGTGAGTTCCTTGAGTCTTCTTTGATCTGGTTTATGATGCAAGTGTGAACTCCACAGCTTGCCAATGGCTTGTGGCGGCTTGGATCTTCAGGATTGCTTCTTCATTACCCCTCCTCAAGCTTGATCCAGAGAGTATAGGGATGGACCAAGCTTGGAAGTGAGCAAGACTGAGCTAGGACCAGGAGCGCATCACCCCAACAGCTGCGCTTAAGTCAACCAGTTCCTCCTCCCTTGATCTCCTCTCCACTGCCTAAAACAACTCTTCCTTGTGTGTCTCTTGGAACCAGGAGCTCAACAACCAAATGGCCTGCGCTTAAATCAACCGGTTCTCTACACACAAGTGATGAGAAGATCCAGCCTGGTGGATGGTTGGTCAACTTCTGGTCTGCCTCTCCATCAATCCTCCTTGAGGTATCTTCAAAGGACAGCCGTGTTCTGGCTCAACCAAGACTTATTACCATCTGACCTTCTCCAACAATCTCTCCATGGTCAGGAATATACATCATGTGTAGGCTCTGAATCAGACAGGAATATACATCATGTGTAGGCTCTGAATACATGGGCAAAGCCTTCTTCTTTGTCTCGGATTGATGATAGACAGCTAGCACCTCTTGTGTACCTGAAACATCACTCAACCTCCAGCAAGAATTAGACCACACATTAGGATCAGAGCTTGATAACTCACCAAGTCTGATCCATAATTATTAACAAGATGCAATGGACTGAATCTAAACAGCTCATTCAGTTCAAATCCAAGCAACCAACTCTCTAAATGCACATGTATGATAACTCATCAATAACAAGGCATTTAGGCAAATTTTAATGACCATTTAAGCAACACTATGATTAAATGTCAAAAACAGAGACTAGATAACTCATCTAATCACCTTAACCAGTTTAAGAAACCATCACAGGACCAGGAACAACCTATGGATGCAAAACAAGACATAGAGCCAACATATAGATGCATTACATGACCAGGAAACTCTCCTAGACCTCTAGCAATGCCACAGGACTCAAACCAGGTTCTAGACAACTCGCCTAGACAATTCTGAACACAAACAATTTATCTAAAGCAATAACTAGTCATGACCATGCTAGCAAGCTTAGAAACAATTAAAACAGAACCACACACACAGTTTTTGTATTATGGGACAGAAACTAGGTTCAACAACTCTAGCAACTTTAAACTGTCCCTAAGATACTAAACACACCACTCAACACAACCAGACATAAAGACACAAGCTTTACTCAAGGGAAAGAGGTTTAGCTTACAACCAAGGAACCTGATCTGGTTCCTTGAACCTCCAAGGCACATGGTTCACCTGAACTTGGCAGATTTGGATTTTGGGTTCTCTACCCAACTCCATTCCTTTGAGTGTGCTTTCCCCTTGAACCTATCATGCTTAGGACCTCTCCTTTTCTTCCTGTTTACCAGACGCCACCTTCTGGAAGATAGTGAGAGACTCCATCTTGAAAAGAACATCAGATTTGCTTGTACAGATTTTGTTTGGAGTTTTGCTTGCCAAACAGCTCCAAAACATTTTTCTTCCAAGAGATCTCTTCAGGATGGACAGGAGGCACGAGGATAGACTCTGGAGAGTCTCTGTACACGCCATTGTTGCAGTCTTCTTCCTCTTGAAGAGACTGAACAGCCAACTAGACAGAAACTTCTCCAATTGTTTTAAAACAGCCATGAGGTTGAGCTTGTGCTTGATTTGCGGAAGCTTTGAGTTTCAGGAGCTTGGGAGCTCTGATACCATGTTAGAATAGACAGATTAGGGTGTGTGAATGGTGTTTAGAACAGAGTGTGGTCGAAATTAAAGAGAAAAGAATTAAGAGAGTATGTGAGAATCAAAGAGACTGCAATGGAGAATAAGAGAGATTTAGGAGGAGTATAAGAGATTGCTGTGAGAAATTTCGTGTAACCAGAGAATAGAGAGAATAATGA
This sequence comes from Moricandia moricandioides, assembly GCA_905132885.1. NCBI lineage: Eukaryota > Viridiplantae > Streptophyta > Magnoliopsida > Brassicales > Brassicaceae > Moricandia > Moricandia moricandioides. The sequence goes on from CAJHQQ010004276.1 coordinate 4,130, forward strand.
GACCAGAGAATGGTGAAGAAGAAAGGGGAACTCCCCACTTTCAGCTTAGAGGTTTCAGAATACACATGGAGTGGCTTTATAGCCAGATTACAACTTGCAACATATTAAATTATTGTTAAAGTACAGATTTACTAAACTAATATTATTGTAGGGTTTCTGATGCTGCCAGGAGGATGCAGCCAAGGTGAATCTCGACCAGAGGGAGAGAGAGTGACAGGAGAGAGAGATGGGCACGTCCAGAATGGTGAGAAAGTGACTGGAGGAAGAGGCACACACAGCTTGGTGTGATAGTGACAGGTCAGTCCTTCTTCTTATGCAACACATGTGATCTTTCTTGCTTCATTTCAAACCAGATCTTTTCCCTTGACATATGCACGTGTAGAGTAGGATTTCTGGTGCTTGGCAACAGTCACAAGGTAAGCTTCTTCCTTTTCCAGCAAATGGCTCCAACTCTCATTTTGAACTGATTCGCATGTAGGCAAGTGATATAGTCAACTATATCACTTGCCTATGTAGTTGATGCATGTAGTCGATGCATGTAGTCGACTATATCAGCTCGTATGTAGTTGAGGCATGTAGTTGACTATATCAGCTCACATGTAGTTGAGGCATGTAGTCAACTATGTCACTTGCCTATGTACACAGATGTTCTTCTCTTCTCTTGATGTCAATATTTTGTCTCCATCTCATCTCTCTCTTTTGTTCATTTTCATCTCTTCAAGTTAACATTCCCCCTCAAGCTTGACCATAGGAGATCCTTGGACAAGCTTGGAACCTTGAAGAAGCTCCCTCATTAAAAACCTTGGCCAGAAAACCCTCCTTAGGGATAAAACCAACCAAGGAAAAGAGTAGAGTTCTCCAAAGCCTAGGGATTGGCCAGTGAGCCTAAGGAACTTCAGATTTATCATGGTGGAGTCCTTAGGCTCTGGATCGTGGCCTAACTTGTGGTGCAAGCGTGGACTCCATCACTTGCACACACCAACACCTTGGACTCTTCGTAGACCCCGGTTTGTGTCTCCCCCTCTCTTCTGACTACTCGCCATCTTGATAGGTAAGGATGGACCGGTTCTTTGCTTCATTGAGTCTCAAGTAAGGTACCTGATACAATATCCCACAGGTGCATCAGTTCTCAAGGTAATGCACTAATCACAATAATCTCAATAACATTTTAATCATAAGAACAACAATGAATGTTTTGAGATGAGTTTAAGGTGCTTCCCTTTCATCATTATGGTAGGGAGTGAACTCCACTTGAGTCCCCACTTGGTAAGACATCTCTCAGATCATAGGAAGCTCATTCACACTCCCCCTCAAGCTTGGAACCGAGAATAGGTGAAGGTCCAAGCTTGCAAGGTTGCAATGAGTTCATGATATCATCTTTGATCCGGCTGGTGAGGAATGATGCAAGAGTGAACTCCACTTCTTGCCAAGAGACACTGGACGACTTGGATCCTCAGAATTACACACCAATACCCCTCCTCAAGCTTGATCCAGAGATAATAGGTGAAGGACCAAGCTTGGATTGGGACAGTGAGTTCCTTGAGTCTTCTTTGATCTGGTTTATGATGCAAGTGTGAACTCCACAGCTTGCCAATGGCTTGTGGCGGCTGGATCTTCAGGATTGCTTCTTCATTACCCCTCCTCAAGCTTGATCCAGAGAGTATAGGGATGGACCAAGCTTGGAAGTGAGCAAGACTGAGCTAGGACCAGGAGCGCATCACCCCAACAGCTGCGCTTAAGTCAACCAGTTCCTCCTCCCTTGATCTCCTCTCCACTGCCTAAAACAACTCTTCCTTGTGTGTCTCTTGGAACCAGGAGCTCAACAACCAAATGGCCTGCGCTTAAATCAACCGGTTCTGTACACACAAGTGATGAGAAGATCCAGCCTGGTGGATGGTTGGTCAACTTCTGGTCTGCCTCTCCATCAATCCTCCTTGAGGTATCTTCAAAGGACAGCCGTGTTCTGGCTCAACCAAGACTTATTACCATCTGACCTTCTCCAACAATCTCTCCATGGTCAGGAATATACATCATGTGTAGGCTCTGAATCAAACAGGAATATACATCATGTGTAGGCTCTGAATACATGGGCAAAGCCTTCTTCTTTGTCTCGGATTGATGATAGACAGCTAGCACCTCTTGTGTACCTGAAACATCACTCAACCTCCAGCAAGAATTAGACCACACATTCGGATCAGAGCTTGATAACTCACCAAGTCTGATCCATAATTATTAACAAGATGCAATGGACTGAATCTAAACAACTCATTCAGTTCAAATCCAAGCAACCAACTCTCTAAATGCACATGTATGATAACTCATCAATAACAAGGCATTTAGGCAAATTTTAATGACCATTTAAGCAACACTATGATTAAATGTCAAAAACAGAGACTAGATAACTCATCTAATCACCTTAACCAGTTTAAGAAACCATCACAGGACCAGGAACAACCTATGGATGCAAAACAAGACATAGAGCCAACATATAGATGCATTACATGACCAGGAAACTCTCCTAGACCTCTAGCAATGCCACAGGACTCAAACCAGGTTCTAGACAACTCGCCTAGACAATTCTGAACACAAACAATTTATCTAAAGCAATAACTAGTCATGACCATGCTAGCAAGCTTAGAAACAATTAAAACAGAACCACACACACAGTTTTTGTATTATGGGACAGAAACTAGGTTCAACAACTCTAGCAACTTTAAACTGTCCCTAAGATACTAAATGTGAGAATATATAAAACAGAGTGTGAGAGTGGTGTAGAGACAGAGTATGGTCGAAACTAAGAGAAAGAGAATGAAGAGATTAAGTGAGAATCAAAGAGAATGCAGTGAAGAGTATGAAAGTATGAGAGTGTTCTTGAGTATCAAAGAGGGTGAGTTCGTGTGTAACCAGAGAGATTAGAGAGAATGAGAGACTAAGAGAGTATAGAACCAGAGAATATTGAAGAAAGAGAACTCCTCTTTGCTTAAATCATTCAGTTACATGAACTGCCTTTAAATAGGCAGTGTGCATACATTAAATTAATCTAAATCTAGGAAGACATAAACAAATACTTTTGTGGGGTTTCTGATGAAGACAAGAAGGATACAGCCAAGGAGAATCTCGACCAGAGGGAGAGAGAGTGACAGGAGGGAGAGATGGGCACGGTTTGGTTGAGTGAAAGTGACAGCCGGCTCATCCTCTTATGCACATGTGACTTTTATTCTAATTATTCCCAACTTGCCTAAGCTGTCTCCAACGGTCTGATCTCTATTTTAAACTTCAAATCTGCCTCAGAATACTCAGCTGGACGAGTTTTCCACTTGCCTTGACTTCCAAGACACTCTAGGTTAGGATTTGATACTTGCACGCCAAGACTGTACGGACAGATTTAAACTTGCTCTGGATGCTTCATCTTTGATGCTTGGTCTCTTCACTAGCATTATTTATCTTCATTCTAACACTAAACACACCACTCAACACAACCAGACATAAAGACACAAGCTTTACTCAAGGGAAAGAGGTTTAGCTTACAACCAAGGAACCTGATCTGGTTCCTTGAACCTCCAAGGCACATGGTTCACCTGAACTTGGCAGATTTGGATTTTGGGTTCTCTACCCAACTCCATTCCTTTGAGTGTGCTTTCCCCTTGAACCTATCATGCTTAGGACCTCTCTTTTCTTCCTGTTTACCAGACGCCACCTTATGGAAGATAGTGAGAGACTCCATCTTGAAAAGAACATCAGATTTGCTTGTACAGATTTTGTTTGGAGTTTTGCTTGCCAAACAGCTCCAAAACATTTTTCTTCCAAGAGATCTCTTCAGGATGGACAGGAGGCACGAGGATAGACTCTGGAGAGTCTCTGTACACGCCATTTTTGCAGTCTTCTTCCTCTTGAAGAGACTGAACAGCCAACTAGACAGAAACTTCTCCAATTGTTTTAAAACAGCCATGAGGTTGAGCTTGTGCTTGATTTGCGGAAGCTTTGAGTTTCAGGAGCTTGGGAGCTCTGATACCATGTTAGAATAGACAGATTAGGGTGTGTGAATGGTGTTTAGAACAGAGTGTGGTTGAAATTAAAGAGAAAAGAATTAAGAGAGTATGTGAGAATCAAAGAGACTGCAATGGAGAATAAGAGAGATTTAGGAGGAGTATAAGAGATTGCTGTGAGAAATTTCGTGTAACCAGAGAATAGAGAGAATAATGAGACCAGAGAATGGTGAAGAAGAAAGGGGAACTCCCCACTTTCAGCTTAGAGGTTTCAGAATACACATGGAGTGGCTTTATAGCCAGATTACAACTTGCAACATATTAAATTATTGTTAAAGTACAGATTTACTAAACTAATATTATTGTAGGGTTTCTGATGCTGCCAGGAGGATGCAGCCAAGGTGAATCTCGACCAGAGGGAGAGAGAGTGACAGGAGAGAGAGATGGGCACGTCCAGAATGGTGAGAAAGTGACTGGAGGAAGAGGCACACACAGCTTGGTGTGATAGTGACAGGTCAGTCCTTCTTCTTATGCAACACATGTGATCTTTCTTGCTTCATTTCAAACCAGATCTTTTCCCTTGACATATGCACGTGTAGAGTAGTATTTCTGGTGCTTGGCAACAGTCACAAGGTAAGCTTCTTCCTTTTCCAGCAAATGGCTCCAACTCTCATTTTGAACTGATTCGCATGTAGGCAAGTGATATAGTCAACTATATCACTTGCCTATGTAGTTGATGCATGTAGTCGATGCATGTAGTCGACTATATCAGCTCGTATGTAGTTGAGGCATGTAGTTGACTATATCAGCTCACATGTAGTTGAGGCATGTAGTCAACTATGTCACTTGCCTATGTACACAGATGTTCTTCTCTTCTCTTGATGTCAATATTTTGTCTCCATCTCATCTCTCTCTTTTGTTCATTTTCATCTCTTCAAGTTAACAATTAGATCCAAAGGAGAGGTGGGATTGAACCCATAAACAATTTCAAATGGTGAATACTTAGAAGCAGAATGCATAGCATGATTGTATGCAAATTCACAATGTGGTAAGTATTCTTCCCATGTTCTTAAGTTCTTTCTAATGAATGCACGCAGGAGTGTCCCTAATGTCCTATTAACTACCTCAGTTTGCCCATCAGTTTGTGGATGACATGTAGTAGAGAACAAAAGCTTAGTGCCTAACTTAGACCAAAGTGTCTTCCAAAAGTAACTAAGAAACTTAGTGTCCCTATCAGAAACTATGGTTCTAGGCATGCCATGCAAACGTACAACCTCCTTAAAGAACAAGTTAGCTATATGCAATGCATCATCAGTCTTATGACATGCTATGAAATGTGCCATCTTAGAGAACCTATCAACAACAACAAAGATAGAATCCTTTCCAGTCCTAGTTCTAGGCAAACCAACAATGAAATCCATAGAAATGTCATTCCAGGGATGGTGTGGAATAGGTAAAGGAGTATACAAACCCTGGTTTTGAACTTGGGACTTGGCATGCTTGCAAGTAGCACACCTTCCACATATCCTCTCCACATCTCTCTTCATGTGCGGCCAATAGTATTGACATGAATGGTAGAAGACTGACATAGTCATGTGATATAGTCGATTACATGCATCAACTACATGCATCAACTACATCATATAGTCAACTACATGAATCAACTACATGAACCGACTACATCACAGTGTTGCTTCTCAAGGAACCAATCTAACCTAGATAAGCTTGGGAGACAAGGAGAAGCAAGTTCAAACTCGCCTAGACCAACCTCAGAGAGTCAAGGAGCCGTTGGGAGCTTGTCTGAGGCAAGAATAATATTTAAATGGAAAGATCACATGTTCTATTTAAGGTGTGGACCGTTTGGGAGCTGTCCCTTTCCCTCGGCCAGACCACAAAGGTCACTGTCCTCGACCAGTCCCCCTTTGTTTATTGTTTCCTTATTGTCTTGTTGCACCAAGCTTATTCTATTTATATTGTATGCCTCAGACCAGAATTAATCAAGGAAATTAGATCCTTCTTTACTCTCTCTCTCTTGTCGAGTATCCCTCTCTCTTTCTCTCCCGGTTCTCTCTCTCTTGTTCTTCACTCTGTTCTTCACTCTGTTCTTCATTTTCTAACATGGTATCAGAGCCATAAAGCTCCTAAAACACCATTTCCTTCCGCAAATCTACCTTTCTAAGCTTACTCTTTACTTTGTTCGGTTTACTTTTTCTAGTTCTTCTCGCATTTTCTTTTATCCAGTGGGTAATAGGACTTGTTCTTGACGAGTTTCCTTGAAACCCTTGGAAGTGCTCTCTCTTTTCTGTCCTTCTTACTTCAGCTCCAGAGAGTATACCTTGATTCTCCTTGGTTCCTCTCTTGTCCAGCCTCAAAAAAAAAAAAATTCAAATTTTCCCTTTGGCGCTCTCTTTTATCCGCTGGACAATAGCAAGTAGAGAATGGAGCAGCATAGGCCTTTGCTCATTCCGGTTACTCTGAAAGGTGTTAACTACCTTATATGGTCAAGATTGGCTAAAACAGCCCTTGGAGGAAGAGGTCTATGGGAGCATATCACTTCAAGTGAAGCACCAAGACGAATCACCCAAGGAGAAGATGGCAAGGAGGTTGTAGTGATAGATGAGGGCAAATGGGGTCAGGAGGACCTCATGGTGCTATCTGTCTTGCAAAGCTCCCTGGATACGCCTATTATGGAGGCATATTCTCACTGTGAGACTGCAAAGCATCTGTGGGATACCTTACAAAAAGTCTATGGTAACACTTCAAACCTTACCAGAATCTTTGAAGTAAAAAGAGCTATCAACAACTTGCAGCAAGAAGAGATGGACTTCACCAAGCACCTTGGGAAGTATAGTCAGTTGTGGTCTGAACTTGAGATGTTAAGACCAAATACCACTGACCCTAGCATCCTTGAAGAGAGGCGTGAGCAAGACAAAGTCTTTGGACTACTCCTCACACTCAATCCAAGCTTTAATGATGTGCTTAAACACATACTGAGAGCTAAGGAGCTTCCAAGCTATGATGATGTGTGTGCACAACTTCAGAAGGAACTAGGCTCAGATGGTCTATTTGGTGGGAAAGGAGAACTGTCCATGGCTAACAAGGTTGAGAAAGTGGAAGCACCAGTAGCGCACAAAGCAGCTTACAAGCCTGGAGGAGATAGGCGTGTGACTTGTGAGCATTGCAAGAAACAAGGTCACTCCAAAAGCAACTGCTGGATACTTCACCCTCACCTCAGGCCAAACCCAACAAACAAGTTCAACCAAGGCAGAGCACATGAAGCAAGAGCTCAAGAAGTGCAACTAAACAATGCCATCTCTATGCGCATGGGAGAAGTGTTTGGAATACATGAGTGTTTGTCTCATGTCAAGAGAGTATTCATTTAACTTGTAACTGAATCCCCTTCAACCATACAACAGGAACTCACCATTCAAAGGAAGAGACAACCAACTGGTGGTTGAATCATCTTAAATAGCCTACACTATAACTAAGATCCTAGACAGTAAACTGGTTATGTGTGGAAAAGAAGCTCTAGTTTGAATCTATCCTTCTGCAGCAACACAACACTTTGAGTTTGTGTACTTAAGGAGAATGGGAATTAGAATCAGTAAGCCAGAGTAAGAATACTAGATAAAGACGAGTTTAAGTGGGTTTTACAAGTATTAGGCTGCCTTAACAGAAAGAGAGTTAAGGCAGCCTCTAAACCATAACTCTAAACTCCTTACATTGTGAATATTGCTTAGACACAAGCAAGGGAGAGAGAGCCACGAAATTAGACTGAGAGAACTTGTATTGATACTGGATAAATGTTACAAGTGATGGGAAGCCTTTAAATAGGCAATACACAAGACTAAACAATTATTAAAACAGGGAAACATAAACAAATAATTCTGTAGGAATGAGATGAAGCCAAAGGGGATAGAGCCAAGGTCTGGACGTGCAGGAAGAGTAGAAAGGGACAGGAGGTGAGGCACATCCTTCCTTGGTGATAGTGACAGCTCTACACAACTCCTTATGCACCCATGTGACTCCTTCTTGCTTAATTCAAACCAGATCCTTTCTTTTGAATTCAAACTGGTTTCGGTGACTTCTTAGAGGTTCCCAACGTCAATATTACTCTCCACAACTTATTCCTTGCCTTGCAAGTCAGGTTAGGTCAAGTGGTAGCTTGTGGATCAAGTCTGTACAAACCGAACCAAATTGCCTTGTCTTATGAACTTATCCTTGGATCATCAACCAGCTTCTTCTTCTAGTCATCCCTTTATTTATTTCAATACTCCCCCTCAAGCTTGACCATAGGAGATCCTTGGACAAGCTTGGAACTGAGAGCACTTGCCTCATTAAAAACCTAAGTTTAGAAAACCTCTTGGGATAAAACCATCACTTAGGGAAAAAGAGTGCAACCACCCTCAGCCTAGGGATTGGCCAGTGAACCTAAGGAGCTTAAGATTATTTTCATGGACTCCTTAGACTCTGGATCATAGCCTTTCTTCAATGGCCAGCAGGTACCAGTGCGTTCCTTGCTTCACACTCATCACACCTTTGAGCTTCTTCTTGTGGTCAGAGCTTGTCTCCCCCTTTCTTTTGGCTACTTGCCTTCATCATGGGTTGAGTCCAAGTCTGCCTTGTTCATGAGCTCAATAGGTACCTGATTCAAACAATGCACAAATACATGCATCAATTCTCAAGGGGCAAACTTTTTCAATCATAAGAATGAATATAGATTTAGGTACTTCCCTTGCATAAGTTTCTGAAGAATGGACATTGGCTTCTCATTTTAACAACTTCTTCATCATAACTCCTATGATCTTGATTCAATTTCAGGGTGATCTACACTGATTTATGAGTCCAAATTAAGCTTCTTACATCGTCATTCATTGTGTTTTTATTAGTATCAAGAAGAAATTGTCAAATCTCCAAACAGGGTAAACTGGATTCACTTCGGTTAAAAGTGGGATAACTTCTTCATCATAACTCCTATGATATTCATTAAACTTCAAGGTGATTATCCACTGATTTATGAGTCCAAATCAAGATTCTTACATCTTGATTCATTATGGTTTGATTAGAATCAAGAAGAAATTGCAAACTCTCCAAACAGGGCAAACTGGAATCACGTCGGTTAAAAGTGCGATAACTTTTTCATCATAACTCCTATGATCTTGATTCAACTTCAGGGTGATTCTACACTTATTTATGAGTCCAAATTAAGCTTCTTACATTGTGATTCATTCTGGTTTTATTAGTATCAAGAATAAATTGCCAAATCTCAAAACAGGGCAAACTGGGATCACTTCGGTTAAAAGTGGGATAACTTCTTCATCATAACTCCAATGATATTGATTGTACTTCAGGATGATTCTACACTGATTTATGAGTCCAAATCAAGCTTCTTACATCTTGATTCATTCTGGTTTGATTAGAATCAAGAAGAAATTGCCAAATCTCCAAACAAGGTAAATTGGAGTCACTTCGGTTAAAAGTGGGATAACTTCTTCATCATAACTCCTATGATCTTGATTCAACTTCAGGGTGATTCTAAAATTATTTATGAGTCCAAATCAAGCTTCTTACATCGTGATTCGTTCTGGTTTTATTAGTATCAAGAAGAAATTGCCAACTCTCCAAACAGAGCAAATTGTAATCACTTCGGTTAAAACTGGGATAACTTCTTCATCATAACTCCTATAATGTTGATTCAACTTCAGGGTGATTCTACACTGATTTATGAGTCCAAATCAAGCTTCTTACATCGTAATTCATTCTAGTTTTATTAGTATCAAGAAGAAATTACAAAATCTCCAAACAGGATAAACTTGATACACTTCGATTAAAAGTGGGATAACTTCTTCATCATAACTCCTATGATATTCATTCAACTTCAGGGTGATTATCCACTGATTTATGAGTCCAAATCAAGATTCTTACATCTTGATTCATTATGGTTTGATTAGAATCAAGAAGAAATTGCAAACTCTCCAAACAGGGCAAACTGGAATCACGTCGGTTAAAAGTGGGATAACTTTTTCATCATAACTCCTATGATCTTGATTCAATTTCAGGGTGGTTCTACACTGATTTATGAGTCCAAATCAAGCTTCTTACATCGTGATTCGTTCTGGTTTTATTAGTATCATGAATAAGTTGCCAAATCTCAAAACAGGGCAAACTGGGATCACTTCGGTTAAAAGTGGGATAACTTCTTCATCATAACTCCTATGAACTTGATTTAACTGCAGGGTGTTTCTACACTGATTTATGAGTCCAGATAAAGCTTCTTACATCGTGATTCATTATGGTTTTATTAGTATCAAGAATAAATTGTCAAATGTCCAAACAGGGTAAACTAGAATAACTTCGGTTAAAAGTGGGATAACTTCTTCATCATAAGTCCTATGATCTTGATTAAACTTTAGGGTGATTATCCACTGAATAATGAGTCCAGATAAATATTCTTACATCTTGATTCATTATGGTTTGATTAGAATCAAGAAGAAATTACAAAATCTCCAAACAGGACAAACTAGAATCACTTTGGTTAAAAGTGGGATAACTTCTTCATCATAAATCCTATGATCTTGATTCAAATTCAGGGTGATTTTACACTGATTTATGAGTCCAAATCAAGCTTCTTACATCGTGATTCATTCTGGATTTATTAGTATCAAGAAGAAATTACCAAATCTCCAAATAGGGTAAACTATTGTCACTTCGGTTAAAAGTGGGATAACTTCTTCATCATAACTCCTATGATCTTGATTCAAATTCAGGATGATTCTAAACTGATTTATGAGTCCAAATCAAGATTCTTTCATCGTGATTCACTCTGGTTTCATTTGTATCAAGAAGAAATTGCCAAATCTCCAAATAGGGTAAACTAGAATAACTTCGGTTAAATGTGGGATAACTTCTTCATCATAACTCCTATGGTCTTGATTCAACTTCAGGGTGATTCTACACTGATTAATGAGTCCAACTCAAGCTTCTTACATCGTGATTCATTCTGGTTTTATTAGTATCAAGAATAACTTACCAAATCTCCATACAGGGCAAACTGGAATCACTTCGGTTAAAAGTGGGATAACTTCTTCATCATAACTCCTATGATCTTGATTCAACTTCAGGGTGATTCTACACTGATTAATGAGTCCAAATCAAGCTTCTTATATCGTGATTCATTCTGGTTTTATTAATATCAAGAATAAATTGCCAAATCTCCAAACAGGGCAAACTGGAATCAGTTCGGTTAAAAGTGGGATAACTTCTTCATCATAAGTCCAATGATATTGATTCAACTTCAGGATGATTCTGCATTGATTTTTGAGTCCAAATAAAGCTTCTTACATCTTTATTCATTCTGGTTTTGATTAGAATCAAGAAGAGCCAAATCTCCAAGCAAGGTAAATTGGAGTCACTTCGGTTAAAAGTGGGATAACTTCTTCATCATAACTCCAGTGATATTGATTCAAATTCAGGATGATTCTAAACTTATTTATGAGTCCAAATCAAGCTTCTTACATCTTGATTCATTCTGGTTTGATTAGAATCAAGAAGAAATTGTCAAATCTCCAAACAAGGTAAATTGGAGCCACTTCGGTTAAAAGTGGGATAACTTCTTCATCATAACTCCTATGATCTTGATTCAACTTCAGGGTGATTCTAAACTTATTTATGAGTCCAAATCAAGCTTCTTACATCGTGATTCGTTCTGGTTTTATTAGTATCAAGAATAAATTGCCAAATCTACAAACAGGGCAAACTAGAATCACTGCGGTTAAAAGTGCGATAACTTCTTCATCATAACTCCTATGATATTGATTCAACTTCAGGATGATTATACACAGATTTATGAGTCCAAATCAAGCTTCTTTCATCTTTATTCATTCTGTTTTTGATTAGAATCAAGAAGAAATTGCCAAATCTCCAAATAAGGTAAATTGGAGTCACTTCGGTTAAAAGTGGGATAACTTCTTCATCATAACTCCTATTATCTTGATTCAACTTCAGGGTGATTCTACTATGATTTATGAGTCCAAATCAAGCTTCTTACATCGTGATTAATTCTGGATTTATTAGTATCAAGAAGAAATTGCCAAATCTCCAAACAGGGTAAACTGGAGTTACTTCGGTTAAAAGTGGGATAACTTCTTCATCATAACTCCTATGATCTTGATTCAAATTCAAGGTCATTATAAACTGATATATGAGTCCAAATAAATCTTCTTACATCGTGATTCATTCTGGTTTCATTTATACCAAGAAGAAATTGCCAAATCTCCAAACAGGGTAAACTGGAGTCACTTCGGTTAAAAGTGGGATAACTTCTTCATCATAACTCCTATGATCTTGCTTCAGCTTCAGGGTGATTCTAAAAGGATTAATGAGTCCAAATCAAGCTTCTTACATCGTGATTCATTCTGGTTTTATTAGTATCAAGATTAAATTGCCAAATCTCCAAACAGGGCAAACTGGAATCACTTCGGTTAAAAGTGTGATAACTTCTTCATCATAACTCCTATGATATTGATTCAATTTCAGGATGATTCTACACTGATTTATGAGTAGAAATCAAGCTTCTTACATCTTGATTCATTCTTCTTTGATTAGAATCAAGAAGAAATTGTCAAATCTCCAAAGAGGGTAAACTAGAGTCACTTCGGTTAAAACTGGGATAACTTCTACATCATAACTCCTATGATCTTGATTCAACTTCAGGGTAATTCTACACTGATTAATGAGTCCAAATCAAGATTCTTACATCGTGATTTATTCTGGTATTATTAGTATCAAGAATAAATTGTCAAATCTCCAAACAGGGCAAACTGGAATCACTTCGGTTAAAAGTGGGATAACTTCTTCATCATAAGTCCAATGATATTGATTCAACTTCAGAATGATTCTGCATTGATTTGTGAGTCCAGGTAAATCTTCTCACATCTTTATTCATTCTGGTTTTGATTAGAATCAAGAAGAAATTGCCAAATCTCCAAACAAGGTAAATTGGAGTCACTTCGGTTAAAAGTGGGATAACTTCTTCATCATAACTCCTATGATCTTGATTCAACTTCAGGGTGATTCTACACTGATTTATGAGTCCAAATCAAGCTTCTTACATCGTGATTAATTCTGGATTTATTAGTATCAAGAAGAAATTGCCAAATCTCCAAACAGGGTAAACTGGAGTCACTTCGGTTAAAAGTGGGATAACTTCTTCATCATAACTCCTATTATCTTGATTCAAATTCAGGGTGATTCTAAACTGATTTATGAGTCCAAATCAATCTTCTTACATCGTGATTCATTCTGGTTTCATTTATATCAAGAAGAAATTGCCAAATCTCCAAACAGGGTAAACTGGAGTCAGTTCGGTTAAAAGTGGGATAACTTCTTCATCATAACTCCTATGATCTTGCTTCAGCTTCAGGGTGATTCTAAAATGATTAATGAGTCCAAATCAAGCTTCTAAAATCGTGATTCATTCTGGTTTTATTAGTATTAAGATTAAATTGCCAAATCTCCAAACAGGGCAAACTGGAATCACTTCGGTTAAAAGTGTGATAACTTCTTCATCATAACTCCTATGATATTGATTCAATTTCAGGATGATTCTACACTGATTTATGAGTACAAATAAAGCTTCTTACATCTTGATTCATTCTTTTTTGATTAGAATCAAGAAGAAATTGTCAAATCTCCAAACAAGGTAAACTGGAGTCACTTCGGTTAAAACTGGGATAACTTCTTCATCATAACTCCTATGATCTTGATTCAACTTCAGGGTGATTCTACACTGATTAATGAGTCCAAATCAAGCTTCTTACATCGTGATTTATTCTGGTTTTATTAGTATCAAGAATAAATTGTCAAATCTCCAAACAGGGCAAACTGGAATCACTTCGGTTAAAAGTGGGATAACTTCTTCATCATAAGTCCAATGATATTGATTCAACTTCAGGATGATTCTGCATTGATTTTTGAGTCCAGATCAAGCTTCTCACATCTTTATTCATTCTGGTTTTGATTAGAATCAAGAAAAAATTTTCAAATCTCAAAACAAGGTAAATTGGAGTCACTTCGGTTAAAAGTGGGATAACTTCTTCATCATAACTCCAATGATATTGATTAAAATTCAGGATGATTCTAAACTGATTTATAAGTATAAATCAAGCTTCTTACATCTTGATTCATTCTGGTTTGATTAGAATCAAGAAGAAATTGTGAAATCTCCAAATAAGGTAAACTGGAGGCACTTCGGTTAAAAGTGGGATAACTTCTTCATCATTACTCCTATGATCTTGATTCAAATTCAGGGTGATTATACACTGATTAATGAGTCCAAATCAGGGTTCTTAAATCGTTATTCATTTTGTTTTTATTAGTATCAAGAATAAATTGCCAATTCTCCAAACAGGGCAAACTGGAATCACTTCGGTTAAAAGTGGGATAACTTCTTCATCATAAGTCCAATGATATTGATTCAACTTCAATATGATTCTGAAATGATTTGTGAGTCTAAATCATGTTAGATTTTCTAGAGGTGTAGAGGATCTGGTTTGTGTGTGATGAACAAGCCTCTAAGGCAGTGATGAACTCGAAATGATGATGAGAAAGGGATCTGGTTTGCTTGTGTTTACTTGAACCAGAATCAAAGACTAAAGGAGACTTGGATAGATTAAAATACTAAGAAAGGGGTAGACTAAAGAAGGATTTGATTCAAGAACACTAAGATTTATTTCTGGAAGTGGAGAGGGGAAATCCCCCTTACTCCCTTACTGATTACACTCGACAAAGATAACATTATATAGGGAGATGAGAGCTACAACAAGGCTAAACCTAAGCATGTGAGGTCAACAAGACTAATTTGAAATACTTGGTCAGGAATGCACACATGCTTGGACAGGCTGTCCATGGCTGGTGCTCTTCCTTTGCTTTTGGCGAGTGGATAAGGTTATCCATAAGCTCTTCCTTTCTTCCTTTGCTAAGTGGATAACCTTATCCAAACCTCAGCACCTTCCAGGAAGCTCCCTTGGTCGAATATACCAAGGTATCTATCTTGCTTGCCTAAACCTTCTCTTTAGTCCCAAGTCTTTGATCTTTCTCACAAACTTAACCCTTCCTTGGATCATAAGTCTTGAAGCTTCCTTGGGTTACAAGTCTTGTGCATTTTAGGATTCCATATCATTCCCTAACTTGCCCAAGACCCAAATCCATCTTTTAAGTTCAAATGGTCGAGTATTGATGTTTCTGGGTCGAGGTTGGTCCGTACGGTCCGTACAGTCCGTACAGCCGTACGGCCATCCGTACACCTCACCCAAAAATCAACCATTTGATCCCATCTCTTCATCAAAGCTTCCCAAGGTCCTTATTAGACTTCCTCTTGATGTTCCTAAGTCTCTTGCACACTTAGAAGCTGTCCACAGCCTTCTCAATACATGTTGCACAAGATCCTTCACACCACTTTATCTTCTTTTGCTCCATCTCATCTCTCACTTGTTTATTGTCATCTCTTCAAGTTAACACTCCCCCTCAAGCTTGACTCTAGTGATCCTAAGTCAAGCTTGGAACCTTGAAGAAATGGCCAACTCTCCAAACAGGGCAAATTGTAATCACTTCGGTTAAAAGTGGGATAACATCTTCATCATAACTCCTATGATCTTGATTATACTTCAGGGTGATTCTACACTGATTAATGAGTCCAAATCAAGGTTCTTACATCGTGATTTATTCTGGTTTTATTAGTATCAAGAATAAATTGTCAAATCTCCAAACAGGGCAAACTGGAATCACTTCGGTTAAAAGTGGGATAACTTCTTCATCATAAGTCCAATGATATTGATTCAACTTCAGGATGATTCTGCATTGATTTTTGAGTCCAGATCAAGCTTCTCACATCTTTATTCATTCTGGTTTTGATTAGAATCAAGAAAAAATTGTCAAATCTCAAAACAAGGTAAATTGGAGTCACTTTGGTTAAAAGTGGGATAACTTCTTCATCATAACTCCAATGATATTGATTAAAATTCAGGATGATTCTAAACTGATTTATGAGTCCAAATCAAGCTTCTTACATCTTGATTCATTCTGGTTTGATTAGAATCAAGAAGAAATTGTGAAATCTCCAAACAAGGTAAACTGGAGTCACTTCGGTTAAAAGTGGGATAACTTCTTCATCATTACTCCTATGATCTTGATTCAAATTCAGGGTGATTCTACACTGATTAATGAGTCCAAATCAGGGTTCTTAAATCGTTATTCATTTTCTTTTTATTAGTATCAAGAATAAATTGCCAATTCTCCAAACAGGGCACACTGGAATCACTTCGGTTAAAAGTGGGATAACTTCTTCATCATAAGTCCAATGATATTGATTCAACTTCAAGATGATTCTGAACTGATTTGTGAGTCTAAATCTTGTTAGATTTTCTAGAGGTGTAGAGGATCTGGTTTGTGTGTGATGAACAAGCCTCTAAGGCAGTGATGAACTCGAAATGATGATGAGAAAGGGTCTGGTTTGCTTGTGTTTACTTGAACCAGAATCAAAGACTAAAGGAGACTTGGATAGATTAAAAGACTAAGAAAGGGGTAGACTAAAGAAGGATTTGATTCAAGAACACTAAGCTTTATTTCTGGAAGTGGAGAGGGGAAATCCCCCTTACTCCCTTACTGATTACACTCGACAAAGATAACATTATATAGGGAGATGAGAGCTACAACAAGGCTAAACCTAAGCATGTGAGGTCAACAAGAGTAATTTGAAATACTTGGTCAGGAATGCACACATGCTTGGACAGGCTGTCCATGGCTGGTGCTCTTCCTTTGCTTTTGGCGAGTGGATAAGGTTATCCATAAGCTCTTCCTTTCTTCCTTTGCTAAGTGGATAACCTTATCCAAACCTCAGCACCTGCCAGGAAGCTCCCTTGGTCGAATATACCAAGGTATCTATCTTGCTTGCCCAAACCTTCTCTTTAGTCCCAAGTCTTTGATCTTTCTCACAAACTTAACCCTTCCTTGGATCATAAGTCTTGAAGCTTCCTTGGGTTACAAGTCTTGTGCATTTTAGGATTCCATATCATTCCCTAACTTGCCCAAGACCCAAATCCATCTATTAAGTTCAAATGGTCGAGTATTGATGTTTCTGGGTCGAGGTTGGTCCGTACGGTCCGTACAGTCCGTACAGCCGTACGGCCATCCGTACACCTCACCCAAACATCAACCATTTGATCCCATCTCTTCATCAAAGCTTCCCAAGGTCCTTATTAGACTTCCTCTTGATGTTCCTAAGTCTTTTGCACACTTAGAAGCTGTCCACAGCCTTCTCAATACATGTTGCACAAGATCCTTCACACCACTTTATCTTCTTTTGCTCCATCTCATCTCTCACTTGTTTATTGTCATCTCTCACTTGTTTATTGTCATCTCTTCAAGTTAACACTCCCACTCAAGCTTGACTCTAGTGATCCTAAGTCAAGCTTGGAACCTTGAAGAAATGGCCAACTCTCCAAACAGGGCAAATTGTAATCACTTCGGTTAAAAGTGGGATAACATCTTCATCATAACTCCTATGATCTTGATTATACTTCAGGGTGATTCTACACTGATTTATGAGTCCAAATCAAGCTTCTTACATCGTCATTCATTGTGGTTTTATTAGTATCAAGAAGAAATTGCCAAATCTCCAAACAGGGTAAACTGGATTCACTTCGGTTAAAAGTGGGATAACTTCTTCATCATAACTCCTATTATCTTGATTTAACTGCAGGGTGTTTCTACACTGATTTATGAGTCCAAATAAAGCTTCTTACATCGTGATTCATTCTGGTTTTATTAGTATCAAGAATAAATTGTCAAATCTCCAAACAGGATAAACTGGAATCACTTCGGTTAAAAGTGGGATAACTTCTTCATCATAAGTCCTATTATCTTGATTAAACTTCAGGGTGATTATCCACTGAATAATGAGTCCAGATAAATATTCTTACATCTTGATTCATTATGGTTTGATTAGAATCAAGAAGAAATTGCAAACTCTCCAAACAGGGCAAACTGGAATCACTTCGGTTAAAAGTGGGATAACTTCTTCATCATAACTCCTATGATATTGATTCAATTTCAGGGAGATTCTACACTGATTTAGAGTCCAAATCAAGCTTCTTACATCGTGATTCATTCTGGTTTTATTAGTATCAAGAAGAAATTGCCAAATCTCAAAATAGGGCAAACTGGGATCATTTCGGTTAAAAGTGGGATAACTTCTTTATTATAACTCCAATGATATTGATTCAACTTCAGGATGATTCTACACTGATTTATGAGTACAAATCAAGCTTCTTACATTTTGATCCATTCTGTTTTGATTAGAATCAAGAAGAAATTGTGAAATCTCCAAACAGGGTAAACTGGAGTCACTTCGGTTAAAAGTGGGATAACTTCTTCATCATAACTCCTATGATCTTGATTCAAATTCAAGGTGATTCTACACTGATTAATGAGTCCAAATCAAGCTTCTTACATCGTGATTCATTATGGTTTTATTTGTATCAAGATTAAATTGCCAAATCTCCAAACAGGACAAACTGGAATTACTTCGGTTAAAAGTGGGATAACTTCTTCATCATAAGTCCAATGATATTGATTCAACTTCAGGATGATTCTGAACTGATTTGTGAGTCTAAATCAAGCTTCTTACATATTTATTCATTCTGGTTTTGATTAGAATCAAGAAGAAATTGCAAAATTGCCAAACAAGGTAAATTGGAGTCATAACTCCTATGATCTTGATTCAACTCCAGGGTGATTCTATACTGATATATGAGTACAAATCAAGCTTCTTACACCGTTATTCATGCTGGATTTATTAGTATCAAGAAGAAATTGCCAAATCTCCAAACAGGGTAAACTGGAGTCACTTCGGTTAAAAGTGGGATAACTTCTTCATCATAACTCCTATGATCTTGATTCAAATTCAGGGTGATTCTAAACTGATTTATGAGTCCATATCAAGTTTCTAACATCCTGATTCATTCTGGTTTCATTTCTATCCAGAAGAAAATGCCAAATCTCCAAACAGGATAAACTAGAATCACTTCGGTTAAAAGTGGGATAACTTCTTCATCATAACTCCTATGATCTTGATTCAACTTCAATGTGATTCTACACTGATTGATGAGTCAAATCAAGTTTCTTACATCTTTATTCATTCTTGTTTTGATTAGAATCAAGAAGAAATTGCCAAATGTCCAAACAAGGTAAATTGGAGTCACTTCGGTTAAAAGTGGGAGAACTTCTTCATCATAACTCCTATGATCTTGATTCAACTTCATGGTGATTCTACACTGACTTATGAGTCCAAATCAAGCTTCTTACATCGTGATTCATTCTGGTTTTATTAGTAACAAGAAGAAATTGCCAAATCTCCAAACAAGGTAAGCTGGAGTCACTTCGGTTAAAAGTGGGATAACTTCTTCATAAAAACTCTTATGATCTTGCTTCAACTTCAGGGTGATTCTAAACTGATTAATGATTCTAGATCAAGCTTCTTACATCGTGATTCATTCTAGTTTTATTAGTATCAAGACTAAATTGTCAAATCTCCAAACAGGGTAAACTGGAGTCACTTCGGTTAAAAGTGCGATAACTTCTTCATCATAACTCCAATGATATTGATTCAACTTCAGGATGATTCTACACTGATTTATGAGTCCAAATCAACCTTCTTACATCTTGATTCATTATGGTTTGATTAGAATCAAGAAGAAATTGCAAACTCTCCAAACAGGACAAACTGGAATCACTTCGGTTAAAAGTGGGATAACTTCTTCATCATAACTCCTATGATCCTGATTCAATTTCAGGGTGATTCTACACTGATTTAGAGTCCAAATCAAGCTTCTTATATCGTGATTCATTCTGGTTTTATTAGTATCAAGAAGAAATTGCCAAATCTCAAAACAGGGCAAACTGGGATCATTTCGGTTAAAAGTGGGATAACTTCTTCATTATAACTCCAATGATATTGATTCAACTTCAGGATGATTCTACACTGATTTATGAGTCCAAATCAAGCTTCTTTCATTTTCATCCATTCTGGTTTGATTAGAATCAAGAAGAAATTGCGAAATCTCCAAACAGGGTTAACTGGAGTCACTTCCGGTTAAAAGTGGGATAACTTCTTCATCATAACTCCTATGATCTTGATTCAAATTCAGGGTGATTCTACACTGATTAATGAGTCCAAATCAAGCTTCTTA
Organism: Moricandia moricandioides; assembly: GCA_905132885.1. Taxonomy (NCBI): domain Eukaryota; kingdom Viridiplantae; phylum Streptophyta; class Magnoliopsida; order Brassicales; family Brassicaceae; genus Moricandia; species Moricandia moricandioides. Next base: position 24,360 of record CAJHQQ010004276.1, read on the forward strand.
CATCGTGATTCATTCTGGTTTTATTTGTATCAAGAATAAATTGCCAAATCTCCAAACAGGACAAACTGGAATTACTTCGGTTAAAAGTGGGATAACTTCTTCATCATAAGTCCAATGATATTGATTCAACTTCAGGATGATTCTGAACTGATTTGTGAGTCTAAATCAAGCTTCTTACATATTTATTCATTCTGGTTTTGATTAGAATCAAGAAGAAATTGCGAAATTGCCAAACAAGGTAAATTGGAGTCATAACTCCTATGATCTTGATTCAACTTCAGGGTGATTCTACACTGATATATGAGTACAAATCAAGCTTCTTACACCGTGATTCATTCTGGATTTATTAGTATCAAGAAGAAATTGCCAAATCTCCAAACAGGGTAAACTGGAGTCACTTCGGTTAAATGTGGGATAACTTCTTCATCATAACTCCTATGATCTTGATTCAAATTCAGGGTGATTCTAAACTGATTTATGAGTCCATATCAAGTTTCTAACATCCTGATTCATTCTGGTTTCATTTATATCCAGAAGAAAATGCCAAATCTCCAAACAGGATAAACTGGAATCGCTTCGGTTAAAAGTGGGATAACTTCTTCATCATAACTCCTATGATCTTGATTCAACTTCAGGGTGATTCTACACTGATTGATGAGTCAAATCAAGTTTCTTACATCTTTATTCATTCTGGTTTTGATTAGAATCAAGAAGAAATTGCCAAATGTCCAAACAAGGTAAATTGGAGTCACTTCGGTTAAAAGTGGGAGAACTTCTTCATCATAACTCCTATGATCTTGATTCAACTTCATGGTGATTCTACACTGACTTATGAGTCCAAATCAAGCTTCTTACATCGTGATTCATTCTGGTTTTATTAGTATCAAGAATAAATTGTCAAATCTCCAAACAAGGTAAGCTGGAGTCACTTCGGTTAAAAATGGGATAACTTCTTCATAAAAACTCTTATGATCTTGCTTCAACTTCAGGGTGATTCTAAACTGATTAATGATTCTAAATCAAGCTTCTTACATCGTGATTCATTCTAGTTTTATTAGTATCAAGATTAAATTGTCAAATCTCCAAACAGGGCAAACTGGAATCACTTCGGTTAAAAGTGCGATAACTTCTTCATCATAACTCCAATGATATTGATTCAACTTCAGGATGTTTCTACACTGATTTATGAGTCCAAATCAAGCTTCTTACATCTTGATTCATTATGGTTTGATTAGAATCAAGAAAAAATTGCAAACTCTCCAAACAGGGCAAACTGGAATCACTTCGGTTAAAAGTGTGATAACTTCTTCATCATAACTCCAATGATATTGATTCAACTTCAGGATGATTCTACACTGATTTATGAGTCCAAATAAAGCTTCTTACATCTTTATTCATTCTGGTTTTATTAGAATCAAGAAGAAATTGCGAAATCTCCAAAAATGGTAAACTGGAGTCACTTCGGTTAAAAGTGGGATTACTTCTTCATCATAACTCATATGATCTTGATTCAACTTCAGGGTGATTCTACACTGATTTATGAGTCCAAATCAAGATTCTTAAATCTTGATTCATTATGTTTTGATTAGAATCAAGAAGAAATTGCAAACTCTCCAAACAGGGCAAACTGGAATCACTTCGGTTAAAAGTGGGATAACTTCTTCATCATAACTCCTATGATATTGATTCAATTTCAGGGTGATTCTAAACTGATTTAGAGTCCAAATCAAGCTTCTTACATCTTGATCCATTCTGGTTTGATTAGAATCAAGAAGAAATTGCGAAATCTCCAATGATATTAAACTGGAGTCACTTCGGTTAAAAGTGGGATAACTTCTTCATCATAACTCCTATGATCTTGATTCAAATTCAGGGTGATTCTACACTGATTAATGAGTCCAAATCAAGCTTCTTACATCGTGATTCATTCTGGTTTTATTTGTATCAAGAATAAATTGCCAAATCTCCAAACAGGACAAACTGGAATTACTTCGGTTAAAAGTGGGATAACTTCTTCATCATAAGTCCAATGATATTGATTCAACTTCAGGATGATTCTGAACTGATTTGTGAGTCTAAATCAAGCTTCTTACATATTTATTCATTCTGGTTTTGATTAGAATCAAGAAGAAATTGCGAAATTGCCAAACAAGGTAAATTGGAGTCATAACTCCTATGATCTTGATTCAACTTCAGGGTGATTCTACACTGATATATGAGTACAAATCAAGCTTCTTACACCGTGATTCATTCTGGATTTATTAGTATCAAGAAGAAATTGCCAAATCTCCAAACAGGGTAAACTGGAGTCACTTCGGTTAAATGTGGGATAACTTCTTCATCATAACTCCTATGATCTTGATTCAAATTCAGGGTGATTCTAAACTGATTTATGAGTCCATATCAAGTTTCTAACATCCTGATTCATTCTGGTTTCATTTCTATCCAGAAGAAAATGCCAAATCTCCAAACAGGATAAACTGGAATCACTTCGGTTAAAAGTGGGATAACTTCTTCATCATAACTCCTATGATCTTGATTCAACTTCAGGGTGATTCTACACTGATTGATGAGTCAAATCAAGTTTCTTACATCTTTATTCATTCTGGTTTTGATTAGAATCAAGAAGAAATTGCCAAATGTCCAAACAAGGTAAATTGGAATCACTTCGGTTAAAAGTTGGAGAACTTCTTCATCATAACTCCTATGATCTTGATTCAACTTCATGGTGATTCTACACTGACTTATGAGTCCAAATCAAGCTTCTTACATCATGATTCATTCTGGTTTTATTAGTATCAAGAAGAAATTGTCAAATCTCCAAACAAGGTAAGCTGGAGTCACTTTGGTTAAAAATGGGATAACTTCTTCATAAAAACTCTTATGATCTTGCTTCAACTTCAGGGTGATTCTAAACTGATTAATGATTCTAAATCAAGCTTCTTACATTGTGATTCATTCTAGTTTTATTAGTATAAAGATTAAATTGTCAAATCTCCAAACAGGACAAACTGGAATCACTTCGGTTAAAAGTGCGATAACTTCTTCATCATAACTCCAATGATATTGATTCAACTTCAGGATGTTTCTACACTGATTTATGAGTCCAAATCAAGCTTCTTACATCTTGATTCATTATGGTTTGATTAGAATCAAGAAAAAATTGCAAACTCTCCAAACAGGGCAAACTGGAATCACTTCGGTTAAAAGTGTGATAACTTCTTCATCATAACTCATATGATCTTGATTCAACTTCAGGGTGATTCTACACTGATTTATGAGTCCAAATCAAGATTCTTAAATCTTGATTCATTATGGTTTGATTAGAATCAAGAAGAAATTGCAAACTTTCCAAACAGGGCAAACTGGAATCACTTCGGTTAAAAGTGGGATAACTTCTTCATCATAACTCCTATGATATTGATTCAATTTCAGGGTGATTCTAAACTGATTTAGAGTCCAAATCAAGCTTCTTACATCTTGATCCATTCTGGTTTGATTAGAATCAAGAAGAAATTGCGAAATCTCCAATGATATTAAACTGGAGTCACTTCGGTTAAAAGTGGGATAACTTCTTCATCATAACTCCTATGATCTATATTCAAATTTAGGGTGATTCTACACTGATTAATGAGTCCAAATCAAGCTTCTTACATCGTGATTGATTCTGGTTTTATTAGTATCAAGATTAAATTGCCAAATCTCCAAACAGGGCAAACTGGAATCACTTCGGTTAAAAGTGGGATAACTTCTTCATCATAAGTCCAATGATATTGATTCAACTTCAGGATGATTCTGAACTGATTTTTGAGTCTAAATCAAGCTTCTTGCATCTTTATTCATTCTGGTTTTGATTAGAATCAAGAAGAAATTGCAAAATTGCCAAACAAGGTAAATTGGAGTCATAACTCCTATGATCTTGATTCAATTTCAGGGTGATTCTACACTGATATATGAGTACAAATCAAGCTTCTTACACCGTGATTCATTCTGGATTTATTAGTATTAAGAAGAAATTGCCAAATCTCCAAACAGGGTAAACTGGAGTCACTTCGGTTAAAAGTGGGATAACTTCTTCATCATAAATCCTATGATCTTGATTCAAATTCAGGGTGATTCTAAACTGATTTATGAGTCCATATCAAGTTTCTAACATCGTGATTCATTCTGGTTTCATTTCTATCCTGAAGAAATTGCCAAATCTCCAAACATGATAAACTGGAATCACTTCGGTTAAAAGTGGGAAAACTTCTTCATCAAAACTCCTATGATCTTGATTCAACTTCAGGGTGATTCTACACTGATTAATGAGTCAAATCAAGTTTCTTACATCTTTATTCATTCTGGTTTTGATTAGAATCAAGAAGAAATTGCCAAATCTCCAAACAAGGTAAATTGGAGTCACTTCGGTTAAAAGTGGGATAACTTCTTCATCATAACTCCTATGATCTTGATTAAACTTCATGGTGATTCTACACTGACTTATGAGTCCAAATAAAGCTTCTTACATCGTGATTCATTCTGGTTTTATTAGTATCAAGAAGAAATTGTCAAATCTCCAAACAAGGTAAGCTGGAGTCACTTCGGTTAAAAGTGGGATAACTTCTTCATCATAACTCTTATGATCTAGCTTCAACTTCAGGGTGATTCTAAACTGATTAATGATTCTAAAACAAGCTTCTTACATCGTGATTCATTCTAGTTTTATTAGTATCAAGATTAAATTGTCAAATCTCCAAACAGGGCACACTGGAATCACTTCGGTTAAAAGTGCGATAACTTCTTCATCATAACTCCAATGATATTGATTCAACTTCAGGATGATTCTACTCTGATTTATGAGTCCAAATCAAGCTTCTTACATCTTGATTCATTATGGTTTGATTAGAATCAAGAAGAAATTGCAAACTCTCCAAAAAGGGCAAACTGGAATCACTTCGGTTAAAAGTTGGATAACTTCTTCATCATAACTCCTATGATCCTGATTCAATTTCAGGGTGATTCTACACTGATTTAGAGTCCAAATCAAGCTTCTTACATCGTGATTAATTTTGGTTTTATTAGTATCAAGAAGAAATTACCAAATCTCAAAACAGGGCAAACTGGGATCATTTCGGTTAAAAGTGGGATAACTTCTTCATTATAACTCCAATGATATTGATTCAACTTCAGGATGATTCTACGCTAATTTATGAGTCCAAATCAAGCTTCTTACATATTGATTCATTCTGTTTCGATTAGAATCAAGAAGAAATTGCGAAATCTCCAAACAGGGTAAACTGGAGTCACTTCGGTTAAAAGTGGGATAACTTCTTCATCATAACTCCTATGATCTTGATTCAAATTCATGGTGATTCTACACTGATTAATGAGTCCAAATCAAGCTTCTTACATCGTGATTCATTCTGGTTTTATTAGTATCAAGATTAAATTGCCAAATCTCCAAACAGGGTAAACTGGAATCACTTCGGTTAAAAGTTGGATAACTTCTTCATCATAAGTCCAATGATATTGATTCAACTTCAGGATGATTCTAAACTGATTTATGAGTACAAATCAAGCTTCTTACATCTTCATTCATTCTTGTTTGATTAGAATCAAGAAGAAATTGCCAAATCTCCAAACAGGATAAACTGGATTCACTTCGGTTAAAAGGGTGATAACTTCTTCATCATAACTCCAATGATATTGATTCAACTTCATTATGATTCTACACTGATTTATGAGTCGAAATCAAGCTTCTTACATCTTTATTCATTCTGGTTTGATTAGAATCAAGAAGAAATTGCGAAATCTCCAAACAGGATAAACTGGAGTCACTTCGGTTAAAAGTGGGATTACTTCTTCATCATAACTCATATGATCTTGATTCAAATTCAGGGTGATTCTACACTGATTTATGATTCCAAATCAAGCTTCTTACATCGTGACTCATTCTGTTTTTTTTTGTATCAAGAAGAAATTGCCAAATCTCCAAGCATGGTAAACTGGAGTTACCTCGGTTAAAAGTGGGATAACTTCTTCATCATAACTCCTATGATCTTGCTTCAACTTCAGGGTGATTCTAAACTGATTCATAAGTCCAAATCAAGCTTCTTAAATCGTTATTCATTCTGGTTTTATTAGTA